>JAFBJW010000365.1:5042932-5221943 GCA_016785235.1 Pseudorhombus dupliciocellatus
GCCCCCCCCCCCCCCCCTCCTATACGCCCCTGTGAGTATAGTAATCCAACCAACAGCCTGCTGGTGGCGCTACGAGTTTGATGTTGGACCATCAGCAGCTATCAGTGTCAGTCCAGTGTGCCGGATCACACCGATGAAATAGAATGCCTGTTGCTATGGCAACCATTTAAAAACCCATCATCTGGACAACATCCTGATTTCATTCTCGTAATAAGACTTGTCTGAGGCCGTTTCGCTCGTCACGTTGACAAGTGAGCAATGGTTCGAACGGAGCTGTGGCTTTTTCACACTCAAATGTTTCAGCCGCTTCGTGAATTAGCGACACCTCATTTCGTTCGGTTCCGTGCTGAGTTACAAGTGACTCAAGCCGGGACGTGATCACTGGAAGTGTGCGTCTGCTGTAAACGACGAACAAAGCAGCATTTTCTCCGTGAATGCGTTTTGGATTTGCGTTCCAGTTGAGCGTGAATCAGCCGGATCAGAGCACAGGTCACCAAGTGCGGCTGCACGCAGCAGCAGAGCTGTGTGTCGGCTGATGCTACAGGAGGCCGAACTGTGCAGCACCAGAGTGTTGTTTTCCCCTGATAACGTCCTAATGTTCACTTGGCGTCCCAGCTCCTGCACAGTGGGACGTGTGGTTCATTTGTGACAAAACGGATTCAAACGACTTGAGCTCTAGAAGCTCGTTTTTTTTTAATTCTGTGCTCTGAAAAGTGTGCATCTCTGCTCCTGTCAGTGAAATTCAACCCGGCCTAATCTCCACCCCTGTTGGATTGTGCTCCGTGTTTCCACAACTCAGAGTCATCCAGACCAACATCTGCACTTCGGGAGAAATGATCTCCATCTCCTTTTGTTCCCAAATAACTTTGAGTCAAGTGGACTAGTTCTCCTCAGGCTGTGGTTTCAGGTAAAAGTTAAAAGCTGAAACACGGATCGACTGAAAGGCTCAAGAAAGGACTTCATCTCCCCTTCCTCTGACACAGGACGACTTAACAGAAGGAGTCTAGACTAAGTTATTGTTGATAACAGGTTTTATCAGTCAGGTATTTGCCAGAAAGAGAAGGAAAGCGAGCGAGACGACTCATCCATGTGAGGAGACCAACGCCTGAAGGTCCGGCCGTCCTCGTTCCTGCCTTTGCTGAACCGATATCTGTTGAGCTGCTGCGAGCACAGTGCTGCTCCTCCAGCTGCGTCATCCAGCGGCTACACATGTTCCCATGTGCCTCACACGTTTGGCCGAGGAGGTGCAGCTGACCTCCTCACCTCCTCAATACCACCACATTATAACATCAACATCTTTGGTGAAAGCTTAGCTGACTCATTAACTCATGACCCACTAACACGTGACAGGTGCAAAAGCCAAAACATAAAACAACTGAATAAAAATAAAACAAATGTCTCTGGATGAAAAATAGGCCGCTGTTGAGGATGCCAGACAAAATGAAAAAACCTCATTGATGTGTGAATAATGATAAATAGTTTTAAAGCCTCAACTCTTCTAACTATGTCCACCTAACAATGATTTGAGGTGCGCTTCTTTAGCTGGTCTCTCCTGTTGTCTTGTGGGACAGATGCAACACTCTGTGTGTTTACTTTAAGCTGTGCAGGAGCTTTAGTGTTGGAGGGTCAAAGTTTTTTCACTGCTCTCATCAAGAATGTCCCTCAGATTGACTGGGAAGTGAACACACACACACACACACACACGCCCTATTTTCACCAGGGATGGAACATATTAACCTACTTTAGTGTTATTTTCCCACAATGCAAAGTGTGTTTATGTGGCTGAAAGCTTTATGTTCAGTGCAGAGGCGGACAAAGATGCAGGTGACATGAATAACTGCTTTACGCAACGGGCATTCATGGTTATCCCCCAGGGATCTGGACATCCACACTGGCTTTCCCTGCGCCCAAGAGACAGGATAATAAATGTGTTTCCTTCAACTGATTCTTTAATAAAAATGAGCCACTGTACACCAAGCAAAAAAACAAAACAAAATAACTTCAATAGAAATGATATCCTTGATCCCCGTCGCCTGTCTGGATTTGACCCTGGGGCAAAGTTCTAAAGATTCCCCCTCCTTTATCAACGTGCTGTGATGAACTACATCTGAGAAGCTTTGACCTGTTAAACATTAGTATGTTGTCACAGTGATGCAATGCTAAGGTCTCACAAAGCTAGCGTGGCTGCTCACTTGCTGCATTTTTAATTTTGCATTTGCTCACATCTTGGGGGAGAGTCAAGGACATTTCATAGAAATGTATGTGAGAAATTTTTTTTTCCACAAATGTTCTTATTTCTGGGAACATGGTTTAAAAGATAAGTTAGAACCTGTGGTTAAAAAAATAAGGGTTAACACCACATCTATATTTTGGGCTGTCAAATAAGCTTTCCCTGTCACAAAATGGAGGCTTGGAGGAGAAAAGAGAAACACATGTACAGGCGGCCGCTTGCAATCCAGCCTGCGCAACATAATAATTTCACAGTCCCATGTCAAAATTAGCTCCAACAGTCTGGGCCCAAGGGACATTAGGGCGATGCAGAAGATGGGATCGGCAAGTCCCATCAATCACCGGCGACAGCAGGCAGGACTCTGGCAGCGTGATCGATGACAGCGGTGAAATGAGACAGAGCAGGAATGCACGATCCAGTTTGTCACACTAAGTTTATACTGGCACCCATCAGTGCTCCACCACATCATGATCAGCGTCGGGGACGGAGACAGCTCTAGACCGGGCGGCCCCTGCAGAAGGGCTGCGCAATAAAATGGAGGGGGAGGAAGGAACTGTGGTCGTCCCCTTGCTTGAGATAGTGAATGTTGTTTTTTAATCACCATTCCACAGCACAGAACACACAAATCAAGCCATCAGCACACACGCCGTAGGCCCAGATGATCACGTGTGAGAGCAGTCCTCGCGTTGCTGCTGCGCTCCAGTGCAGGCGCCACATGAGGACAGCATTAACATTTAGAGGCCTCAGTAAAACCGTCAACATTGTCAGAATTACCAGGTGGTGATAAATGCATCGGGGGATATAAATAGTTAGCTTTCAGCAGGATGCTGTCACCCGAAGCAGCTGCGGGGGAAAACAAGTCGGAGTCAGACATCCTGGGCTGCGCTGTGTCGCCAGCAGCCCAATAAACTGACCACAGCGTTCGACATGCTGCTCTACACGCTGGGGAAGTCTTCACGCTGCAGCACACATGTGGCTCGGAGAGCACACGGCTGTTTATATGTTCATCCCTCTGTTTGCAGTGGGGGTGGGCAAAATAACACAATTATCTCTGCACAAACAGCGTCCGATCCAGAATAGACAGAAACGCCTCCTTGGTGTCCAGACGGTGGAAGATTTGAAATATGGCGAAAGACAATTCTGAGGCATCTGACGGCTGTGGCTAGGTTGGTCCAACATTTTTCTGTCTGGACTGAGATATTTCAACAGCTATTTGGATCCCCTCATCGTGGGTTTAGAAAGTCTTCGTCAGGTTTTTATGGCCTTAATACCAGAGACTGTCCCATCGAGACGTGGAGCAACAGTACAAACGTTGCCATCCGGCAAAGACGTTCAGAACGGGGCTGCAGTCAGGCAGCTCTCACATTCACGCTCACGTGTCAGTCCGTCAATCATTTCACTCTGTCATTCAGTGATGGACAAGTGGGTGAAGATGAATGAGTGATTAAAACCAAACTTGGTGGGGGTCTGTGACCTATCCAGCCTCCAGGGGGCGATGGAGATGCTCTGGCTTCACTCAAGGGTCGTAGCCCATCCAGTCCATGCCACACGCCTGCAAAAACATATTCCTTATGCAGTGTGTATAACTCTTGTGGATGGTTATCATGCCAACATGTGCTCAAGTACTCAAGAGAAATAGTGTCTACTGGCTGCAGTTTACATGACGGTTTTGTTAACATGTGAAATAGAGAAATAAGAAGCTCTCTTACAATGTGCTCTTATTGTGTTGTGGCCTGTAAGTGAACATTTTCCACAGGCACATGCACACATGACTGCTCATAATGTTTGAGAAAGCACACGATTCTGACCTGATGGGAAACCTTTTCAAAAAAAAGACCAGGCTTGACTTTCATCACTTACAGTAAGTAGGAGAAGGAATAATTTGCACAGACCTGCAGACCAAAACAAACTTTCAGCGCATAATCAAATCCAAAAAAGATTTTCCTCACTCAAACACACGGCTGGATTTGGCAATCCCAGCAGCAGCAGCAGGTCGATGGCTTATTGTATTCAAACAGTAATTATGTGCGTAAAATACAGGATTCGTCTTTCAGCCAGAAACCCAACCTAGTTGTCATTCTCTTCCCACAACTGAATAACTTTTATTCCTCTCCCCAACCATGGACTTAGGTTTCCAGCCTCCCTTTGAAAAAACAAGTTTCTTTATAAATGTTTACTTCATGCAATAAACAATCTTATTTTAAACCGACCCTGCGGTGTTTTTGACATGTTAGCTCACTCTCGTGACTTTATCTTCATGTGAAACGTGTTCACTCTGGAACCACTCGGTGTGGAGACGTTTGACTCCAGCAGATCGGGCTTGTGCGAGTTCAGCTGAAAACATTATGTTTTTTCCATTCACTCGTTCAGTGTCTGTGTACAAGTTCAGTTTTGGGGTAGACATGACTCAGCCTATTTAATAAGCAGACATTCAAATTAAATTGCCTCACTAAAACTTTGAGAAAAATAATATTATTATTTTTCCAGAACAGAAATAAAAGTGTTTTGAAGTATTGAGTATTGCTCTTTGACCTTGAAAGAGGCAGTTATCCAACATCATTCGTAGAACTGTGTTGTGATGATGTGACCATATTGGCTGAAAGTTGTATAATTCCTGTCTGGGGGCACAATACACAACACACAACAGCTGAGCACTTTCCATTACCCTGCCCATCACTTCAGCTGTTTAAGGACTCTAATGTTTTTTTCATTTATTCAAAACGAATCTTTTTCCAATCCTTTCCCTCAGTGTGAAGAATAGTGAGTAGATTCTATTCTTTACTTGAGCACAGTTCGCCACCTGCTGGCTGAAATGAACTTTACAGGGTGATTTAGGAGAATAACGACTGGAATTACAGTCAGCCGGTTTACTGGCTCTCCAGTACGGATTCACATAGAATGCACCACACTAACAGACACTAACTGACTGACACCACAGGCTGTGAAGAGCATCAAAAGTTACTAGAATAGATTTTTGCGTGATCTTCAACTTTCATGCATTTACAAAGCAGTGTTAAAACGCGACTTAGTCTGAAATAATCTTGATAATTGTAATAACACTACAATGAACGATGATCGATTAGAACTATCATTACCATTGTGAGCGTGCCAGTTAATCGGCGCATGCGCAGTGGGCGGAGCGGAGTGTTGTGATTCTCGAGCGGAAGTGACGCGCGCACTCCGCAGCTCAGAAGCGAAGGAGAAGCTACAGCGGCAGCGACTGGAGCGACGAGAAGGAAATCCGCGGCCCCGTGGCTGAGCTTAACCGGAGAACCGCCGAGCCAAGTGTCCATTACCAAAATGACCCGTGGGTATCGACTCAGAATCCCTCGACACTAATCTGCGGCATGGTAGTCTGGGCTCGCTAGCCTCAGCTGTTAGCCGACACAGGGACGCGTCTATTTGCTGAAACGGACATCACCTTGTTCGACGGGAATGGACGCAGGGGTCGTCTTGCTTCGTGAAACACACGCGCGCGTCCCCGTTACTGCCGAGCTGGAGGGTTGAGATGGAAGACACCGGCCTATGTTGGAGTGCTGCTGTCTGGGATAAGGGTTATCGTTGAGGGTTGTTAGTGTTCCAGCTGATAGTCGGATCCTCGGCCTGGCGCTTCGCCGCGGTGAGCCGCAACGTTTGTGTATCGGCGCCGCGTGCAGCTCACCGCAGGGGGCATCACTCCCCGGGGAGTGCGTTCATGTGGGGGGGGGGTCTGCGGCGTTTTTGTCCTCATTCGCCCGACCGTGCAGGCCGCGGGGGCGGCGGAGCCAGGATGCTCTGCTGCCCCAGCTGCCACGTCGGCTGCTCGCGTGTTTTGCTCCGGCCTTGTTTACGCCCTCACCGCCGTCCCTCTCTTTCGACTCGCACTTTTTTTTTTTTAAAACAAATCCAGTGTTCAGACGCTCACATGTCGGCGGCATTTATGACCGTACGAGCTTCACAGCCTGACTGTCGCTTCTGTGCATTTTGTTTGGCACCGCAGGAGGAAACCAACGTGAACTCGCACGCCAGAAGAATGCCAAGAAGCAGATTGACGGTGGGAAGGGGAAGAGGGTCGACGACGGGCTGTCTGCTGCTGCAAGGAAGCAGAGGTAGGCAGCAGCAGCAGCAAAAACATCTGAAACAGTCTTTCAAACGTGAGCAATGCATTGCTGCAGTGCTGTGTCGTGTGTTGAACTGCAACCTAAATGGGAAAATCCTTTGATCATATAGTGTTTTATTGTTTACCATTTAGAAATACACACACTAAACTTCCTCATGACACAGTTGTGCAGTCATATCCGCTCATATAAACGATGCTACAGCTAGTTGTTTTCACTTGATAATCTATTCCAGATGATGCTGTTGTGTGTGAGTCTGTGTTTTTCTCTCATCTCCCCAAGGGATGCCGAGATAATGCAGCAGAAGCAGAAAAAGGCGAACGATGCTGGGAAGACCACGGAGAAAAAATGAAGTCGGGAGTTCAATTCAACCCTTCAGGAACAACTCATGTTCAGCATTCTTCCTGATATTTATGAGAATGGATCTGTCATCTTTGTCTAGACTCGAGATTCTAGGATCCCACATTCTTCCCTATGGCAAATGACATTGCTTGTCGGATTTGTTATTTTACACAGTGAAATTATGTCTGAGCAAGTTAGTGGTTGTCCCAAGTTGGTTCTGCATGCAGAGGACCATCAGTGGTGTAGGCAGCAGGCGAGAGATGAACAATTCCTGACACACAACATCTGTGTAACACTTGTGTATTTTTGTACAACAATGTCCCCTGCTGGTTTCAAATAAAGTGTATCTTTTTATTGAGTTACTCTGAATGCTGGTGTTATGAGCTCAACAAAAGACAAAGGTCTTATGTTTACATCTAATTTACTGGCTGTTTGTTATCATTGAGGCAGTGAGGGATTGTCAGTGGTTTAATAATTTTCGTATCTTCATCATTTGAGCTGCATACTTTGAGTCAGGTTGTCTAAGCTACAGATTTAGCTTGATTAAAAAAAAATACTTCAAATATTTAAGATGGAGAAATTACATAATCATCACAGCATTGCAACTAATGCATATCATTTTAGACAGACAGCCTGTGCGATGAGTCGCTGGACAGATGTTTCGACTCAGCCACTAGAACTTCATGAATATGACCACGACATCCATTAAACTAAATACCAAAAAGATGCACAGCTTACTGTGCTTTGTCTGAATCGAGACAGTGGAATTAGACAAATGAAGAAATGCTTTGCAAATCTAAAGAAATATTGGTTAGCTGCCTCTAATCTCTTCTGCTCAGGCTACATCAACATGGTGCTTTGACGGGACACATTTGATCTGTCAATGCTTCCTCTGCAGCGTCAAGGTCTCTGAAGGACATTTTCACATGAGGGCATTGGTAGAATCCCACATGGTTCCCTGAATGTTTACGTACAGCGGGTCATAGGAGAGACCCGCTCTCTGTGTAACATCAGACAACATCCTGCCCACACAACTTCTGGATGCGTGTGTTGTGTGACATGCGGTGAATACACTAACCACCATCAGGCTGCAGTAACACACTGACCACTAGGTGGAGGCACATCGCCATGTATTTGAAATGCTGGCCGTGGTTTCTCATTCAGAAACTCTCTTGAGTCGGGAGCACAGTGTGAGAGATTAGGATTCAGTCTGAAGGCTTTGGATGAATGTTTTATTCTTCTGAACTGAGGCGAGACACACAGACACACACATGCACGCTGCAGCAGGCCGCCCTGTGCTATGACTGTCATCTGCCAGCGTGGGCACAAACGCATGCTGCTGATGTTCCACTGGGGCCACACCTCAGCCTATTTATAGGCAATAAGCTGTGTGTCTGCTGACTGAAATCCAGAGGGTTTGTTTCCCCGATTTACAGAGCGTATAATTAAGTCACCAGTTTAGCTTTCTTCCATCTCAGATACCGGGAGTGGAGCTGAGGAGCTGAATGGCGATGAGCGGCGAACGCCGAGTCAGCAGGTCGCTTAAAACGGAGACGATTCCGACCACATCTGCCAGCATCCATAATACACCACTCACAGCTTTGTGCGGATCGCGCTTACACCCAGAACACGTCAGTGGGCTCTGGCAAAGCTTTTCTTCAACCAGACCAACAGAAGAGTCAAGTGGTGATCAGAGACTCACAATTTAGAGAAAACAGAGTTGTTCACCTTTCTGTTCCCGTCACACCCTCTGCATGAGTCCAACAATAGAAACAAATCATGTATGACCATTAAAAGACAACAGGACACAGACACCCAGCAGCCCTCTCACTCAGGAGCCTCTGAGGCCTCAGACCCCAGAGCACATGCGCCTCGCTGACGCCTGATCGGCAGCATGAAGGAGGGACCACAGAGCAGGAGCCTGGTCATCAACAAACAAAGCTCCCTGGTGGATGGAATGATGGGGCCGGAGGAACAAACTTCAAGCCATAAGTCTCAGGTTGGCAGCATGGATTCATTTTCGTTTGTCCGTAAATTAGTACAATTGTAATTTTAATATGACACTGTTGCCTTTTCTCTGAGCTCCAGGGAGGGACAGGTGTCCGTGCGTGAGAGGATTTGTCCACATGCAAAGACTCATGGACGCTCACATTTGCAGCGGACTGGAGAGGAAGAATAGCCTCATAAGAGTTACAAGCATGTAAAAGGAACACGCTGACATTTTGTGGAAATGTGCCGTGTAATTTATTGTCGTCCCGAGAGCCTGAACACTGCAGGAAGTTAATCTGGCTCATAATCCCTCTGTGAGTTTACAGGTTGGTTTTGTTACCTCTGGGCAGAGCCAGGGCCGCTGCGCTAAGGAGCACAAAAGGAGCAGGAGGAATTTCAACCACACTTGGTCTACAAGCACAAACTTGTGTCTAATTGCTTACCCCCCCCCCCCAGGAGAATAAAGACTGCAAACTGCACTACACACAAATTCCCCTTTAATTTCAGAGTGTCAAAAAAACCCACTTACCTGTTGACTGAAATCAACACTCAACCAGTCTAGGGACAAAGGTGTAGATTCTCCGCTATGCAAAGCTAATTTCCCTTCGCCGCCTGTGAAGAGTAAATCTGCTTTTCAGTAACGCCATCAACGAAGCGTCACCATGAAATATGCAACGCAATCCCCGCTGAAACGCAAGGTGACTGTAATTGTTTTCAAGGCTGCGGCAAACAAAAGGCACTTTTCACAGCGCACTGATTTGTTAATAATGAATGGAAAATTACCGTCTTTGCTCTTCATCAAATGTTCGGTGACAGCAGCCGAGCGGCTGGTGTTGAAAGCAAATGGGATCTGTCCCAGGGTGTCGGAGGAGAGAAAATACAGAGAACAGGAGACAAGGGCAGGCAGCGTGAGAAAAAACGATGGGAATGGATACGCTTCTTTTGGTTTTTGTCAACCCTGAGTCACTCCAGACGGATAGTGCCTGGCACTACTGGGTATCCATTCCACCACTTTCACATACATGTGCGGAGGGTGAGGTCGCTTGTTCCTGCCAGCAGCTGACCTGGGTCTCAGCTGGACACGACGCGGCTGATATTATTACTGCGCATTCATAGGGCAGTGTCCAGGATGAGCAGAACTCCCTGTAGAATATCTTGAACACGCTGGGGAAGACTTGAGTGACTGGGGTCAGTTTAGGCATGTCCATGAAAGCTCACCCCCGACACGACTCTCCGTCTTCCATCCTTGCTTTGCTGTTCCATGATGTGCTCAGATGGACGTTAATGAAGAAAACAAAGGGTCCTAAAATAGATCTTTGCGGTGCACCACATTAATGACGTGGAAGGCCAACCATTCATTAGTACAAACTGGTACACGCTTCCTGCTCACACACATAGCGATTATTCATTGAAGTGTTTTCCTTTGATCCCTGATCTGTTTGATATTCACACAAACTCAAACCCTGTGTTAACCCCCCCACATGTAACAAAGTACATATTACGCTTTAATTTTCTTCGCTTGACTTATTTCCAGGGACTTGTTATCCCGTGTTTGAATTTGAATTTATTTGAAGACACAAGAGGTCTGATGAGCATCATCTGCTGCATTTGTTGCTTTTATGTCTGTGTTTTATAAGCCAGAATATACACTGGGCACAATGACAGGAGACCCTTGCATTACGGGATAGGCTACCGTCCACAAGAACTTGCATGTATATGGTATATAGTATATTCTTCTTGTGTATATTTTAAAGCAAGGACGAGCATACTTAATGTTTGTAAAACTCATTTGCCACCAGACGGTCTAATGAGTTGCATCTGACAGACAGAGTAAATATATGCGACCTAATAATGAAGCTGCTTTTGATATTCTCATAGATGAAATAAAACATGTTCCACCGAGTCTGCTTGTTGTTTATGAAGCCAGATGGCCAAACCTAGACCCAGAGACTACACGCACTCAGATTTCTTTAAAGCACTTCACCATCGACTGCAGATGATTGAGCGGTCAGATAGCATCTGTCATAACACAGCAATGACAGATGATGCATTTTTCTCTCCCTCCCTCATCTGTAACTTGGTCCTAATATAATAAATTGTGAGCCATCCCAACAGGCTGGATGTTCGCAGATGTGTTATGCAAAAGATGGTCGGAGATATAACTGCACAGAGGAGGAGGGGTGTTGCTTAATATCTGCAACAGCTGTGCTCGGGAATAGATGCGAATCTGTCCACGAATCCACGACCGCTTCCTTTATAAATGCTTTGCATGCATTGCTGCATTTCCCGATTCCCGAAGTCGATCCCAGCAAACACTGGATGAGAAGAGAGGGGCACCTTGGACAGGCCAACATGAGATAAATGCAAATGACCAATAAAGACAATTGATTAAATTAAAACCAATATTCTAAAGTGAGGTGACCCTCCATGCACACTATCGATTTGTACGCTCCACTTCAAGAGAAGTTATTTGGATCATTATATTACTGAAGACTTCTGTACAGTTTCCTGAACTTTGACCACCAGATTTAATACGTTTGTTTTTTATTTTTAGGACCGTTCGTATTAACAGACACATGTAAATGCATTTTTTTCCTTTTATGTCTTTCTCACGTTTCTGTGCAATAGTCCGAGACTAAACACAGCAAATAACAACACAAACGCGTGCATGTGACAAAACATGTATTTTATTCATTTATCTTAAAAAATTAAAATAAAGTGCTTTTTATGTACAATATAATAAAAACAACAGTCACAAATCTCAATGATACAAAAAATACAGTTGACAATGTTATTTGTACACAACAGATAAAAAAAGAAATCATGCAGGCAAGACCACATTTGTCTAATAGTATTTCAGTCAACTAAGCGTATGGGGTTCGCTATGCTGAGGCAAAGCTGCTGCTCTGTCTCACGGCCCAGGTGGAGAGTTTGGATCTGTGCTTGCGCCCAACTGCAGTACAACATGGAGCAGCACAAATATTTACCACTTCTCTTGTGCTCGGATTCTGCTGTACGGCGGTTTACACTGAACCCTGAACGGACGTCAGCATGGATGGCCTACTTACGCCAGTTTAGGAAAATAGATTGCTGAAAATAAAATATACTTGGCTACATTCATGTCCAGTACAGTATGTTGCATTACGGAGGAGCCACTCAAAATGAAGCATCAGCCACCGTTGGATGATCTGCTTTTTAAAATAAAAAGCACTTCATTAATAAATATGCACGTTTTCCACACAATATTTACCCTTTTTGCATTATTGACTGTGAGGGTAAAATTGTATTATTACAATTACTATACAAGATCAGCAAGTAAGATTATTGTTAAATACTCAACTGTTCAGATAAGTTTTATTAATATGTGCATTCACATGACCTTTGACACGAGCCAAGACAGAATGGTACAAGATTTTGAGCAGCTCCCAGGTAAAGTTAATGATGGCTTAGGTGAAACTGTAAATCTAAAGTAGACCCGTGCTGTGTTGTGGAGTGAAGAGCGCACGCGGAGGATTACAATCACGCCGTTCACCCCGTCTCTGTGGGTGAGGTCACTGCTGGGTAGTATACAGTGTAGCACACGGCTAAAGGCAGAACTACGTGACGTCTAAAGGCATTTTGTTCAAATGTTGTGAGGTTATCCATCGAGCAAATCAAAGCAGGTTATTCAGCTCCCCGAGATTTTCCATAAATCTATTATCCACAGCCACCCATGCTCTAAGGGTCAGAGGGCATGACGCCCTTATTTTGGAGATACCACCAAAAGCATGGAGTTCATCGCCGGTAACCTTCGACCCCTTGACATTTGTGGCACGGTCTTGCGTGTGACCAGGCCTTACTGGTTCAGTGTAAAGAATCTAGTGACAACTAGTGGTCAAGTCTCATGTTGCAGCTGAACACCTAACTTCCATTTAATTTTATATTCAATTTCTGCCAAAAGCCGACTGCTGATTTACACCTGCAGCTCTGAGCCTCAAAACTTGGCTGAGGACACAGAGTCATACAACTTTAATTGGAAGAAACTGTTTGACGTTTACACTCAGATTCATTTCTCCGTTTTCTGTCTTTCTGCTAAGCTAAGCTAAGATAAGCTAATCAGCAAATTAGCTTCTAGTGGTAGCTTCATATTTGGCAGATATGAGTGGCGTCTATTATCTCATCTAACTCTCAACAACGTGGAGATACGTCTTGTTTCCGACTGTATCACACTATAATTTATTTCAGTATTACACATAAATCAAAGCACGCCAATTAAGCTACTATGTAAGTTAGCTTAATATGTAAGCTAACTTACATATTAGCTTAGCACGAAGGCTTGCAAGGGTTAAAATGGCTAGCTGACTCTGTGCCGATGCTAGCGATAATAAATAATAACAATATTGTGTATTTAAAACAATCTTTTCCAACTTTAACGTTTTATTTAAAGCCGAGTTTGACTTGAAATGTAAGGCTTTTAAATCTGCTTTGATGTGCTGGATGAAAATCCATCCAGGTGCTGAACTATGCTGCGTTCTGTGCAGCGGCTGAAACGCTCGCAGGAGTCGGCAGTAAAGCATCGTTATGAAAAAAGGAATATCAGCAGTGTTCACTCTCTATAGTTTCAAGACTATCTCTACAACACATCTTGCACAAGTCCCTTAAAAACACACACAACATTACGCACAGATACTTTATATACACAACAAAAACTAAATCAAAACAGAAACACTGACCACTGTTACACAGTAAACTGTGCAATTACTTTGTCAACTTGTAGCACTTGTAGCGTTACGCGGTGTCTCATCGTCTGCTCAGTGTGGGAAATAGCATCACCGCTGACTGTGTGATACTGGAGAAGTGTATATACTGTCGGGCTGTTGATCGTGAACTGGTGATGTGTTCCAAGACACGTGCTGCCATGTTGCCCCCATGGCCACACCAAGTTTTTTTATTCAGATTTACACAACGCTAACGTCCTTCTACATCTTTGGGAAATTCTGCTTGATCACTCTCTGAAGTCTGAGCAGAGTTGGAGTGAGAGTGTTTGCAATGGCTGCACTGGTCCCTGTGGTATCTGATTTCTACAAAAAAACATTTTCCTTAGCAGCCGCTGTGTCTTTCGGTCTCTCAGTAGTTGCATTTTTTTTTTTAGAACATGCTGATTTTTACTAAAATGTGCAAACCTGTAGGAATTCAACACCCTGATTTCTTGTGCTTTCACATTAACAACGTATTGACACTGGACCGTTGTGGATGAAATGAGACCTGCTGTCTGGAGGCTAGACCGAGTCCACGCTGTGCACGGTACAGCTTGGAATAGCAAGTCTCCGAACGACTACATGGATTCTATCGTTAGCGCTCACCAAGCTCCGCTCATCCGAAACTCAACCTGTGTG
Organism: Pseudorhombus dupliciocellatus; assembly: GCA_016785235.1. Classification (NCBI taxonomy): domain Eukaryota; kingdom Metazoa; phylum Chordata; class Actinopteri; order Pleuronectiformes; family Paralichthyidae; genus Pseudorhombus; species Pseudorhombus dupliciocellatus. Next base: position 5,056,966 of record JAFBJW010000365.1, read on the forward strand.
TGGGGTGTGAACGCTAAGAAGGCAGATACATCCTCTATGCACTAGCTGAAGGAAACCACACGGCTGGCTACCTCCACGCCATCGCCCGCAATCACTCGTCCCCAACACGTCCGCACACTTGGTTCCATCGAGCCTCCAGCGACAGTGATCAGCGCCAGCATGAGATGGGAATGGTCATAACAGAATGCCACTATTGCGTCGAGATAAGACAATCAAGTTATTCGTTTTTTTGGCACAGTGCACGTGATGATTTCGGTGCTGCCCTGAACATGGTCGAGGTGTGGATGCCCCCTCCCTGCCTTTTTTTTTTATTTATTTTTTTTAACTTGGCTCTTGGTGTTTGAAATGTCAAGTCTCTCTCTCTGTGTCTTGTTAACCCATCGCTGCGTCTCAGAGCAGAGACGGACCACGGTGCAGGTCTGTGTCAGTGATTCAGGCTGCGTTTGAACGGCCACATCCATCCGAGAGGCGCGTGGGCGTCTTCAGGCCCCGCAGCGTCACATCTGCTCAGGTGTGTTTGATGATCTTCCTGCACGGTCCTTGTTCCTACAGACCCAGTGTCTCCTGGTCGCCTCGCACAGCCGTGACATTTACTCACGCGTCTGACCTGCTTCTGTAATGCGTGGATGGTAATGGCTGCGCTCTGCTCCCCTGAACCTGACCTCTAGGTGTGTGTGTGTAGTGGTGGCGTGGTTTGAGTGTGTGTGGCAGCCGAGTGCAGTTATAGCTGGACAACATATCTATAGTCATAGTTGATGGTCTATTGTTTTCATTACAGCATGTGATGGACATCAACTAGATATTTTGTTTGTTGGCTCTTGCATATCTAAGGAGATACTGTGATAAATACTGATGTGGAGAAGAGTTGGTTTCGTCTTCTCTAATATCGGCCAGCCCTACTCTCGCACACGCGCCGTTAGCGGCCACGACGTGGACTAAAAATAAAGACTGTTGTTTGAACTATTCTTAGCAGCTGCCACGTTCAGGGATCCTGGCTGAAACCGGATCGTTGCGCTGCTTCCTCCTCCTCCGGGCTCGTGCAGCAACCCGGACTGATCTCTGGCCTCTGGAGTGGAAATGGTTAAAAGAAATGACCTCCGCGTGTTACCACAGAACAAAGATGGCTGAAATAAAAAGGATGTGCTGTGATGTTAGAGGATGTCGGCATCTCCTCTCCTTCGCTCAGTGGCCCGGATCCTTCGTGGAGAAACAGGGCGGCGTCTTTGAGCTTGCGCTGCGCTCTCATACGATCGAGTCTTTTATCTCTGAGCCGAGCCTCACTCTGGGCCGGGGGCAGGTCGGGGAGTATTCCACGTGGCTCTCCTTCAGGTTGAGCGGCCGCCGGTCGGAGGACTCAGAGAAGCTCTTGCTGTTGTCTGGCGAGGACTCGTGCGTGGGCGTGCTGCAGATGTAGTTGTCGTTCAACGTCTGGTAGCCCTTGTGGTCCGAGGTGGAAACGGGGATGGGGTTGCCGTTGAGCGGCAGGCTCTCCGCAGGCTTTCCCACCATCCTCGGCTTCTTCTGCTGCATGTTGGGGCACTCGCCCTGCTTCAGCATGGACTTCATGTGGTCGCGGTTCCTGTAGATGACGAACAAGGAGAACACGACGAGGGAGAACGCCAGCAAGGCGCACACCACGATCAGCTCGTTCCAGTACGTCTTCATGTGGACCTGCTCGGAGCGGGACTCGCCCGGCAGGATGATGCTCTCCTGCTGGATGTGTGGCGTGCGCGAGTGACCAATCAGAGTGGTGCTCTCCAGGCGGGGCTCGGCCCTCACGCAGTAGTTGGCCAGCAGCTGGCGGAATCCCTCCTCCTCTGACCAGCACTCGTAGGTCTCCACCCTGTCGCCCTGAGCCACCACCACCAGGTTTCCCTCTGGCGTGGCGTAGACGAACTGGCTGGCGCCGTCACTGTGACGCCACCTCCTCTGGGCCAGGTTGGAGCGCAGCTTACAGGGGAGGACCCTGAACGTGTTGGCTGGGATGGTAATCAGCTGGCAATGGGAGCCGCCTATAAACACACACGAAAAGAGAAAAGTCATCAAATCTAGCTTGGTCAGCGTGTGACAGAAATTTGATTTGTTTTTAGTTTTTAGGGATGTCACCACTGTGCCAACTAAGAGGCACTAAATCATCCAGAGATTCTCCTGCTGTGTCCCGACATTATCTTCAGGTTTTACTGAGAAACTCCTAAAATCTCCCGACAATCGGATTCTTGCCAGCAGCAAAACCCTTCAAATCTGCTGTAAAAGTGCCCAAAAAGCTGAACTAATGCCCCTTTTAAAGTTGTGGTCGATAAGTTAATTGTGATTTCATGGGTCGAGTGACATTATTTTCCCACAGAATCTGGGGCCATCACACGCAGCGGTGACAAAGAGAACACACACACTCACGAGGGGCCGGCGGTCGGGCAGATCTGACGCTGGGGGACGTCTTGTTGCAGATGGCGGAGGTGTCGGCCTCCTCCACATCCTGCTGCCAGTGGCTGAACAAACACGGCAAAAAACAACAACAGGTCGACAGTTAGCAGCGCGGACGCTCTCGTTTTACTCTGTGCCTGCGAGCATCACGGTGACTACGACACAGTCCACCGACTCGTTCACAGGAAAACACATTTCCAAAAACATTCCTGACATATTCTTAATGGCCCTCCATTGTGTTTGTCCCTCTAATTATCACTTTTCTGTTTGTGCTGTTTTTAGCCACGTTAGCAGGTTCGCTCTGTGATGGCAAACCACTGCCCTCAAAAATGAACCATCTCAAAATCGGTCCCAACTTAATTTCAAGTCACTTTTTTTTGTTCAGATTTGAGATTTATGAGTTTAGCTTTCTTTTTTAAACTTGCCATCTGGTTAAAACTGTTTCACTTTGCCTGTAATATCATGAAGGTTTTACATCCAAAAGGAAAATCCTCATCCAACCAAAGGATGCATGAACTGAGCTGTGGTGCCAACCGATCCAAAGTGAGGCTTTCAAACCGCGTTTCAGCTCACGTGCACGTGAGCTCGTACCTGTCAGGTGGAGCCATCCTGACGTCCCGGCACAGCCGCCCCGTCCAGGCGCAGTACGGGTCCCGGGACAACACACACTCTCCACAGCTGACGTAGTTGGAGCAGTTGGCCACAGGAACCTCCACCAGGCCAGAATAGGAGGAAACAAACAGCAGCCCCTGCAGGAGAGGAAACAGCACGGGTGAGACGAGGCCAACTTCCTGTGCCCTCAGTTTGGGCTGAGAGGCGGCGCTCGAACCATTAGTGAGTTCGAATTAGAGCAACGTGACCCCACCAGAGGAGCTGAGTAGCTGGACTGTGCTCAGTCAGAAATACACACTGTACTTTCTGTTATCTTTTTCATCTCTTCTTGGCTCTTTGTGTGTCTGTGACGTTACTATAACGACACGCCGTGCACCCGCAAGTTCCCACAAGCACGGCCTATATTTAGCTCGCCTTATTTTCCTAGAATTAGATGGAGATGATGCGGATTCTGTCTCAGTCCTTTACGTCCCTATTTGGAGCGAGGCGCGTGCTCACAGCACGGAGCCCAGGCTTTATTACAATTACATAATCTTAGATAAGATTGCAGTTTGGCCCGGGGAGTGGCCATTATGCAATAAAGGGGAGAAAGGTAATGAAATCTAGCTCTGTATAAAACGCCAGAGACGACCATAAACCCAGTTCCAGGCGGAGCTGTTACTGACGGGGAAAACGTCTGCAGCCACTTTGCAGCTCTTCACCTTTCTTTCTCTCTTTCTTTCTTTCTTTTAACCCAAACTAACACAACATTCATTACTTGATGTGTGTTGGACTGCATTTGACCTAGATCGTATTCGTGAAGCGCCGGTAAAATTGTGATTCACCCGCTGAGGGTCGAGTTCGATGTGTTGCACCGGCTGAGGCTCAGGAAACAGAACCAGCTCCTCGATGATGTGCATCTTATCGTTTGCGTTGATGGCTTTATGGAGCTTTCCGTCATCTGGAAGCCAGAGAAAATAAGCGGAAACAACTTCAGTTGAACCCGGGGGACAGTAAATGAAGAAAAGAAGCGAAGCTCAGAATGATCTGTACCTGTTCCGATGAAGAGCACGTCGTACGCCCTCTCCATGCCCTGGATCTTGTGCACGGCGATCTGCGTGTAGCGCACGCTGCGCTTCAGCAGCAGGGGGGCGCTGCGGATCACGCTGTCCATCAGGAAGTGGTCCTTGACGAAGTTGAGCACTTTGTCGGGCATGTGCAGAGACGACTGGATGCCCGTCTGCCTGGCGTGGTTGGTCACACACTGCACGGGAGCAAACCAGAAGCAAACCACAAGGTGACCTCGGACTCAAGTTTGGGGCGTGAACATCACAGGAAAACTTTGAGCGGTGGCTTAAATAAACGTCCACGGGTTCAGAGGCTTTCGCTTTGATCCAGGAGCTTTCAGAGGGCTTCTGATTTTCAGGTTCTGTTGTAACTGGCAAACAAACTGAAAGCAACGGAAGCTCCGGTCTTCTCCTGGATGTTTGTGGCAACACATGTGTGTAATAATAAAGTCGATATCAGGGGTCGCAATCTTTCCAAACTTGCTGTTGCTCCATCTCGGACGAACAGCTGCGCAGATTTTGAAAACCAGAGCAAGTACAAGAGCGCGGTTTGTCACAGGATATTGCTTTCAGTACTCACCGCCCCGGGCCGCGGCTCTGGCACAGGGTGGTTGTAGGTGTACCACTGCTGCGTCTCCCTGTTGACCTCTCGGTAGCGGCCGCTGAACGCTCTCTCCACCTGAGCCATGGTGAAGGCGCACACGGCTGAGCTGCCCGAGGCTCCTTTATACCTGCGGACAAAGGGAGCACTTCCATGGTTTCTCTTGTTGCAGATCGTGTGGAAAGAGCAGATTTCTGCTGTGGAAATGGACCGTGAGGGGACACCGCCGCTCTCGGTCTGCTCTCACATTTAGAGCGGCTCTCTCCATCCTGTCTGCATCTGTTGATTTTTTTTTTTCTTGCTGGAAAACATCTGCTTTGTGCGTCCGATTGATTTCCACATAAAAGCCTTTATCTTGTCGATACATTCATCGGACCGTGGGCTTGTTTCAGCTCATTACAGCTGCTCTAAATTCAGAGGAGCGCAGACAGAAACGGCAGCCCGCCCAGTTTTGGAGCAGATATCAAATAAAAACTGCGCTGGTGCGTTATCGTCAACTCAGATCTGTGTCCTCATACCACTGAGAGGTGAAGACGCCGTAGAAGACGGTGCTCTCCCAGCTGTCGCCCACGGGCTTCAGGACGAACATGTCCTGGATGATGTTGAAGGGGAAGCCGTCGTCCGGGAGGGAGCACAGCAGCTGGGCCTTCAGGAACGTGGTCCACTTCTTCTGCAGCACCCGCTCGCCCCCCTTATCGCCCTGCAACAACACGTCAGAGAGGTTACAGGTGATTCGCTTATCGCCGTTATTATGACAAGTCCTCCCGCGTGTTCAGCTGAGGCCTCTCAGGCTGATGCACGATAAGGATCCAGGAGGGAACTGAATGCGGCTGTGGCTCTGAGAGCTGGACGTCCTCCTTTCAGGTTTACGTTTGCTCTGCGATCGCCCATCTCACCGAGGGCTGGCTGCTGCTGCTCCTGGACTCTTCCCCATTTTCCTGCTCACTCCCCCACACGGGGTCTGGTTCCACTTTAGGCTTTTTCCAGTTAATGAGGGATTTCTGTCTCTTCTGTTTCTCTTTGATGTAAATCAAATATTTTTTTACTTTTTATCATCATCATCATCATCAAGAGCCCCTCTATAGTTTAAATGTTTAAGCTAGGGGCAAGCTAACAACAACAACATCTTAATTTAAAACACACATGTAAGTTATCTTTAGAATTAAAACATAAATTATACATAACATCATTATTTGATTAATTATATTTATTCTTCAGGTAGGAGGTAGGACACTTTTTAAAATCCTATATCCTCGTCATGTCTCGATAGCTATTGATAAACAAAGTTTATGGAAAAGAAATAACAGGAAATGAACTTTATGTCTAGGACAGTCCCACTAACTTTCAACAAGCCAAGACACACCTGCAGTACTGTGTGTACTCGTGTTGTATCACAGCTGTGACCCCGCCCCCTCATCCAGAGGGAGGTCAAACAAGGGAATCTAAACGTTCTAAATAAATAAATAAAGAAATCACAGCCAACTGGACTTTGCTGAAATGTTTTCCTGTGATGGATCGGATCTGTGGGACGTTCACACTGGATGACAAAGCTATTTATCAAAATAAAACGTTCAGTGTCAGCACAAAATGGGATGAAATGGAAAACAAACATTTTAAGCCGTAAACAGTTATCAGAGGCTTTTGCTTCGCCTGGCAATTATCAAGAAGCTTGCAAACACACGGCAGAAAAAACTCCTCCTGAACGCAGCTCGCACGCCGCAGCAGCTGGACGAGGAGGAGGAGGAGGAGGAGGAAGAGCAGGACCAAAACAAGCGGCCTCGCCCAATCTCAAGACATTTCTCCAGATCCAAACTATCCCATCAGCCCTCAGAACGACTCCTACGCTGCAGCACGGAGGAGCCAATCGGCCTTGAGCAGATAAGGAGACGCGGGACTGCGACTCCCTCCTCTGTTTCCTCCTCTGTCGTACAACACAAACAACCAGCTCGCTCCCCGTCGAGGTGAGAACCTCGTGGGACTGATGTTGGGCCCGGGGGCCACATCGCTCAGCTGCCCCCCGCCATCGGTGTCGGACCACTCCCCCAGTTTTAGTTGCCTCATTCCTTTTTTGGCCGCCGTGTGCTGCTCTCTAACACATTTATCTTTCCCCACTCCTCACATCATGAAGAACAAGAAGTTAGGAAATGTGTGCCACTCAACGCTCCTGATCCGCCTGCTCTGCCCAGTCACACACCTGAATAAACAACGGAAAGAGGGAGTGGAGCGAGGGAGGACGAGCAGATAGGAAGGGGGGGGGGGGATGAGACATAGCGTTACTTGGCAAACACCAGTTTAACGGTAGTTAGAGAAAAACACTGTCGGGACTTTCATCTTCATACGAGGGCAACGCGTCTGCCAAGATCAGCCAGAGATGTTTTCAAGTGTTAAAATCAAAACACATTCAACAAGCCTGGGGGGGGTGGGGGGTCAACGCTCCTGATCCGCCTGCTCTGCCCAGTCACACACCTGAATAAACAACGGAAAGAGGGAGTGGAGCGAGGGAGGACGAGCAGCAGATAGGAAGGGGGGGGGATGAGACATAGCGTTACTTGGCAAACACCAGTTAAACGGTAGTTAGAGAAAAACACTGTCGGGACTTTCATCTTCATACGAGGGCAACGCATCTGCCAAGATCAGCCAGAGATGTTTTCAAGTGTTAAAATCAAAACACATTCAACAAGCCTGGGGGGGGGGGGGCCACGTTTCACAGGCGTCAGTCACTGAGAGCTCTACAAGTTCTGGGCGTCCTCAGGGTCGAGAACCGCTGCTCTAGATGACACTGAATTCCACCAACGGAACCTTTCAATAACACATTCAGACTCACACTCTCTCTCTCTCTCTCTCTCTCTCTCTCTCTCTCTCTCTCTCTCTCTCTCTCTCTCTCTCTCTCTCTCTCTAGACCTCCGCTGCTCAGTCGTCAACACTTCACACTCCTGGGTGGACGGTGGAATTCCTACGTGTCATCTTCACATGAACATTTGTTCACGTTATTTCGTGTTTGCTCAGCGAACCGGAGAAAGACCCACCTGCAGCGGCATTCCAGAAAATAAAGGCGCCTTTCGGGAGCGGGGCCCTTTCTGTCACTGCTTTCCATATATAGACCGCCGGCTGCCAGAGGTGTGACAGCACTGAGTGCCAGAGCCGAGCAGGACCGAGTCATTAAGATGTCACTTAAGATTACACGCTGTCCCCACGATTACTCGCATTACTGCCTCGGCGAACACGTGCATCAGGCAGCTTCACGGCCGTTTAATTGATCCGAGGGACAGGTGAGAGAAGTTCTGCACTTGACGATTCAGGGTGTGGGAGCCAATTTAATTGGAGGAAGAACGAAGTCACCGGTTTAATTAGTAGAGCGCCTCCTGCGGTTTATGCGCTTTTACCTGAAGCGAAAAGCAGAAGAGCGGGAGACGCACGATGTGAATGCTAATGGAGCTCAGAGGAAAAGACGAAGAGGACGAGTGCAGCTGACGGGGTCGGAGGGGGGAGATGACACGTCAGAGAAGACGAGGAGAAACCAAATCTGAGGAAAACATGTTTGTACAGTCAAACGGGGGAAGAAAGGCTTTCATGCAGCGGTGACAGATTTCCACGGCGACGTGCGGGCGTGCTGTGGCACGGCAGCGTCCCGCCCTCTGTGCAAGGTAATTGTATCAGGATTAGAGCGAGGGACAGGCGGCGGGCTGGAGCCCCGCCCCCACCCCGGCCGACTAACCTTACACACGCGAGCGATCCTCGACACAATGGTGTTGTCAAAGAAGTCGAATTCTTTGCCCGCCTCGCTGAAGAAGAAGTAGATTTTGTCGTCGTCGCCCACGGGGTTGCCCGCCGGCTGGCTCTCCTCGATGTACGCCGAGCCCACGAAGATGGGATCTGTCGAAGACAAACACGAAAGGATTTATTTCCCATCCTCGTCATTCTATCTTTGATTTCCACAAAACAACACATCTATTTGTTTTGATAATTTGCTCTTAAATATTTCAGCTTCTTCTCGACAGAAGCTCAGAAGTTCCTTTTAAATTTTCCCCCCAGAGCAAAAAAAAACAACATGTGTGTCGACAAAAGCGAGACATTTGAACGAATGATCAGACAAGTATATTCCTTCAGCAGCTTCCCTCTGCGCATCGCACAAGACAGTTTCAAAGAGAGTTTGCCTGGTTTTCTGCACGAGTGCCGAGTGTCACGCGGGCCTGGCGGCGCAGAGCGGCCAGCGTCCGCTGTAATTGCACTCAGATGTCTCATCAGCAGCACTCTGCTTGAGTTACACACAGATCAAAAAGACAAGAGAGCTCTTAATTGTGCGCAACGTGCGTCTCGCTCCGGCAAAACCAGCGGCCGTTTTGATGTGCGTGTGCGGCGAGCGATAGGAACGAGCTCACGCAGCCTCAGCGACCTCGGCGCTAATAACCGCTGCTTTTTGGAGCTTATCTGCTGCGCGGCGTCCACGACGGAGGGAGAACTCTGACGGGATCAACGGCGTTTACCTTGCAGCCATTTCAAAGAGTTCTCTGTCTTCAGCGCCGTTCCCTGACCCAGACTCTTGTAAATGACTGGTTCGTTCCCTTGGAAGTTGCTGACAGTGCCGGTGTACAATTCACCATCTGTGAGAAAACAAAAGGGGGAGACGAGTTTTTAATTATGAACTTGATTCGCCATTAATTAACCACGATGGGTGATGAAGGAATCATGAGCTGTGCGCCTCTTTGAATAAGTCAGGGATCTGCAAACCTTCTCCTCCTCTCACACCCAGCTCCGCTCGTCGCTAACGGCTTGTTAAGGACCAAACCGGAGTCTGTTGGCGCTTGGCTGCTGATCAGAGGTCAGCATTAACAGGCCCAATCAAAGAGCAGCTGAGCCCGTTTCCTCGGCCTCCGCCCAGGACGAGGCGAGTCACAGCAGCGTCATGTCTCACTTTTCAGCAGAGGTCAAAGTTCACGACAGCGGCAACGTACCAACGATGATGGCGGTGGATTTGTACTCCGGGTTAAAGGGGCAGCGGCTGCGCCCGTCTTCCATCACGACCTCGCCCACGTCGTCTCGCTCCAGCGTGAATGTCGACGTGTTCTGGGGACAGAGGCGTCAAACACGTCATCGACCGAACGCAGCTCAACGACTTCATTCTGCTCTGCTCTCATGAGCATGAACTTTTTTCTGCACGGTGCTGGTTTTATTCTTGTCACGGAGGAAATGAAAAACACGACAAGGCCGAAGCCGTGGGCTGGAGTCGCCGTTATAATTGCTTCCACGCTTCTAGAGACTGAACCAGAGCCCGACATGAACCGATCAATAGTCTAGCACAGTCAGAACAGTCACTCACAGGAGTTCACTGACAATAAAAACCCCGATCAGACGAGAAGATTGATTCATCCGTGTTGTTTCCCAGTGTGTTGACACCAGGCATGACGCCACTAGGTGTGTCACACAACTGCTAGTGTCTGTTTGGCTCCCAATAACTGTTTCCAACATCTTAAAGGGACACTGCTTGTGTAATGTCAGGGTTGGGCTTCCCAAATATAGAAAAACACAAGTAAGCAAGATAACCAACAACATCTTTGGAAATGTAATAAGCATTTGCTGAACCAACTCAAATGAATAATTCTGCATCACATCTTCCAGAAGTGTCAAGGTGGATGGATTGCTTAACAACAGTGGGATTCATTTGGAACCCCAGACCATCCTTTAGTAGACTGTGAGTTAAAACATTTCTGTTACTTCGATGCGTATTTATGGGAACGTGAGAACACAAGGAAGAAATGTGGGTAAGTCCTGTCACAACTTCCCGAGCTTCTTCGAGGGCTGTTTTCCTCTGAGCTTGTTCCAACTTGTGTCTGTCTGTCTGTCTGTCTGCAGCGTCACTTTTAACTGCCTGTAAAACCAGTTGTTAAAGCCCAGCACTGTTTTAAGAGCAGCTATAAAAATAAAACATTTATTAATGTTAATATTATGCATCCCTGAGAGGGTCAGCTAAGGGTGACGCACACACACACACAGTGGGTCCTGGGCTCTGTCACCATGACGAGTGTTGATCTGGACCGACTGGGCTCAGACTTGCTTGGAATCTCAGTTCAGGGCCTAAAGTTCCTGCCAAGTCATCTTCAGCGTGTTTTTCTTTCCCTCTGACGTCAAAGCGTCACTGAGCTGCCACCAGGCTCCACTGCCCCCCCCCCCCCAGTGAAATCAATGTCATCCTGCTGCTGGACTGTGTCGCCTTGTCCAGCTAATGTGTCTCAGCAGGGTTCGCTTGACAGATCCAACAATGACCGGGTGGATAAAAGAGTTTGGATCACGCCGATTAAACAAAAAAAAAAAAAAAGATTTGATTCCCTTATTGAACAGAGATGATTAAAATGAACTTGACTTACTATGTAGGTGCAGATCGGACTGAAGGCGAAGGTGCCGCACACATAGAGATGAGTGCTGTTCAGCCGAAGAAGAATTTTGATGTAATTGAAGCAATCAGTCTGGATGGGGAACAATTAGAGAGAGAAAGAGAGAGAGAGAGAGAGTTGTTTGAGTCTTTTGTTTTCTGAGGAGCTCCTTAATATCTGCTCCTGGAACACTGAGCAAACCTTCGAGAGCACAAACACTTCAGAAACTGTTACGACAGAAAGAGAAATATTCCCTTTTGTCCAACACTGCCGGGTAAACCTGCCAGCCCCGCGCAGCCGTTGCCTGGTGAGCGCTCTGTAATGCAGATGGGAGCCGTGCGCTGCGGAGCGCAGATTACCGAGGCTCGTCGCCCAGGGATACGACAGCTGGCATGACAACAAGGCAACACACACGCAGGGAGACAGAAGTTGTGCAAAAGAGAAAGAGCAATTCCCTGGCGAGGCTGAACACACTCGACAAATCTATTTGTAACTGGTGTAAAAGGTTTGTAGACATTCAACTGGATGCCCATTTTATCCTCCCACAGTCAGCTCGGAGGAGAGAGCAAACACGCTCAACAGGAGATTTTGGCTTTTTCAAAGTCACTTTCAGGAGTTTTTTTTTTAAAGAGACGTCTCTCACCTCCAGGTTCTTCCCTTTGAAGCTGCACTCCTCTCTCTTTCCAGCAGGAGTGCCCCACGTCAGCTGGGGATGAAACAGAAACGCCGAATAAGTCGCTGACTCGGCTCTTCCTCACGTTCTTTAACGATGAAGTCATGCATGCAGCGGACCAAAAACCAAAATTATTTTAATGGACAAACGCCGAATGCGAAACAAAACAATCACAGCCTGTTGAGATGGAGCGTTTGAATAGTTCTATTTACAGCCCGCATCGTTAAAGCTCGGCCCACAGATCCTTTTCTTTACCACTTTAATCGTGGACATCTACCCAAACTAAAAGCCTCGTTGCCTAAATGAGTCTTGCAGAGTCTGACACGGCACGGGCGCGCTCACGTTCTTCTGCAGCTTGGTCTTGCTGATGTCCGAGAGGCTGAGGGCGAACAGCGCCTCCCTGGCCCCGACGTACAGCATGTCGTCCTCCTGGCTGAGCAGCAGCGAGGTGTAATTGAAGACGCCGTCCGCAGAGAATCTCTTGGCCGACCTTTCCTTTGTGTCTGGAGAGGAGCAGGAAAATAAACAGAGCGAGAGAGTTATCGCCGTGTCGCCGGACAGACAGACAGGAACAGACTCCAACGTTTCCTGGAACAATACGTCTTAGAAGAAGATAAAAGTTCTTTTCGGGGCAAAAACAGCTTTTGCTTCCCAACACTATAAACAACTTATTTTTTCATAGTACAAGGATTTGAATGGTGCCTGTTCAAAACAACCTTTACGATGAGTTTTTCACATCCAACAGAAAAAACCCACCACTCATGTTCAAAGCAATAACAGGTCATGTAATAAAGTAAGACACTTTACAAGTGTATTTGTGACTCAGAGATCTTGATGAGAATCCAGCTCATTTAAAGGACTGATATCGCGGTTTTGAATTCTGTTCTGACGTTTTGGCTTCACTTCATCTTCTCGTGCCGTCTTTGAGCTCACCTTAAAACCCGCCAGTGAACAATAATAATAGCTTCATCTGCAGAGCAATAATCTAAACAAAGAGCCTCACAGGAATGGATGAATGGACTAAAAGTGTCTCTGTCCCTGCTGCTGATCTGGTGAACGGGGGCATGGTGGCGCCATGAGAACGTGCACTACGACCAAGGCCGGCTCTGCCCGGTCCTCTTCACGTGGATCTCTTTAGTGCAGGGCCCCCAGTCCAGTGAGTTACTTTCCCCTGCAGCTTCTTCCAAGCCCAGAACAGCTGCTCCAGGTTTGGAATCCACGGCTTTTTGCAGCGTTTCACTGTGAAAGTGCAGTTTGGGAGAGATGATGTTGTTGTCAGCAGCGTGACGTCTGACAGCCGGTCACGTTTCACTTCGACGTGATCGCTCGCCGCTGACCAAAGACACCGTGAGACACTGGCGATCAAATACTCGTGCACCCGATTCTTATGCGCCTCAAACTCGGCTGTTTTTTTGACCATATTTGTAAATGTTTATCTGTGGCCTCCCGTTCCAAACATATTAAACACACTCCATGTTTCCTCCCCGGAGCCAAAACACTGGGGGTCACAGTCTCCGCTTGCTTGTCCAAATAAGTGGCTTGTATCTGGGGTTGTAAACACTAATATTTGTGCAGTTAAATCCATTTACAGCCCCCACCCCACCCCACCCAACTCTGCCCCTTCTATCCATTTACAGCCCCCACCCCACCCCACCCAACTCTGCCCCTTCTGATAGCAAGAGAAAGAGGCTAATGCATTTATCTCTGGCACTCCAGGTGGTGCGCTGGAGCGTGATGCAAATGGAACAGCAATAAATGTTTACAACCCACAACTTAAACTTTCCAATATGCTCGCAAACAAATGGCTCATCTGACGCTCGAGGCACTTTGGCGGGGTGATCGCCTTCCCCTGGTGGGAGCGAGAGCCAGCTGCACCAGCTCCATCTCGTCCAAAAATCAAATCGTAGCCTCTCTCCAGATCACCGGCGCTCGTTCGGCTCAGAGCGTAGCGACATCTGGAGTCAATGAAGAAGAGAAGGGGCCTGTCATTAAGTGAAGGGGAGGGGAGTACGGCCTGGAAAGAGACTTCCTATTGTCGTCCTCGCACACATCAGGCCGCGAGGGGGGAAGTGAGGAGAACTTGTTTTACTTCAAGGTAAATTAAGACTCTTAAAAACGTCCTAAATGCTCATAAAGAGAGACGCTCTCCGTCCCAGTGGACCCTGCAGTTGGCAGACAAAGCAGAGCCTCCTCACTGCTCAACAGGGGGACGGATCATAGCCCGACTGTCACGGCTCCCCTGGGCTTTGGCTATTCACTGGAAGCGAAAACAGCCTTCCCTCGGCATATTAAAGCTCGGTGGCATAAATCACAGCGACATCCTGTTAGACAATGAAACAGCGAGCGGAGGCGAGCTAAGCCACGAGAACTGGCTGCCTAGTGGGAGGGGTGGGAGCGTTGACCGGAGAGAGACGCTGACCTATGTAGAAACACGGAGGCAGTCCGGGGAAGAACATTTATTTCTATTTTTATTTACAAGTCTGAGAGGTTGTTGTGATAAGAGCGACAGGTCGAGCTGGAACTGTGAAGCTCCGCCCTCGTTTCCCATCGATGGAGCGACGGCGCTTCAGAGGACTTTCAGACAACATTAGGCTGCAGGGTTTAAGGTTTGGGGTAATGTTTGTGCACATCAGCCTCACTGCATGGAAACAAGAAAACTTCCTGTCCACCTTTTTTAAACTGTAAGAGTTAATTCAGGGGTTGTATCTCACTGGAGCTTTTCATACACCGGTTTGGTCCACGAGGCTCCGCCCAGTTTCCCTTGTATTTCTCCAGGCGACCACAGAAGCCCCGGGTCTGCTCCTCCCACCGCTGCTAATGAGGAATGAATCTTTTCAACCGCGTCACGATGGTCACGATAACCCCGCCCCCTCGCCTTCTGACGTAGGTGGCGCTTCGCTCTGGCCCAGCAAAGAGTCTGTCACCAAGCAGGGACCCTCAACCTCTGCTCATCACAAAGACCCCGTCAGGATGGCCGCGAACGCGCCGACTGAGCGGAGTCACACCGATGCTCTGTGCTTGGAAAAGGCTGCACGCCGCTTCAAATCTGGAATTGTTAAAAAACTGCAGGAAGAGAGAAGCCAGAATGTCTTTTCTCCAGCGGCAGATAAAAACCTCTCAGTAATTAATTAGGTGAAATTAAATTTTGGCTGCGTGTTCATTGTATTCTTTCTCTTTTTTAATCAGAGGAGGTAATGACGGCAGAAACAAATTACATCAGGATTTGAGAGCAGCTGCTCTGTGATCACAGAGGCTTTCTGCAGATAACAGGACTCGCACACAACGTACGGCTACAAAAGTCCTGAATTAAAACAGACACACACCAGGGGAAGGGGCTCGTCTGCGCCACGTTTGCATGAATACACTTAATGTCAGGTCTGAAGCCACCTCTGTTCATTGATTGGACAGCGAAGAGGGGAAATGAGACACGCAGATAGAACCCGGGTCATAATCCCAAACCTGCGGCCCCGCCCACACGAGTATATGCGACCAATCGCTCAGCTGCTCGAGCTGGCGCCCACGCAAAGACTGAATTGTGTATTATCTGCACAATGCGTCACCTCAAATATGTGGTTTCCTCCCATCAGTCAGTCAGGTACTTCAACAACAAACAGGCTTAAATACTATTTGTGAAGCGCTGCAGGAATAACATATAAAACGGCTTCTTTAGCTCTTATCCAAGGAGGGTTAAAAAGGGCTGAAGAAATTACAACGGAATTAAAGTCAAAAGAAAAATATTAAAGCAAAATAATCAAATCAGCCAAGTTCACCAACTTTTTAAAAAACCCATCAGTGTTGGTTGTAACGTCGTGTGTGGACAGTCGGAACTGATGCAAACATCTTTGCAAGCCTGTTCCTCATGAGACATGTTTCTAACATGTCCTCACGTGTGAAGATGAAATGCATTTTGTGTAACTAACATGGCAGAGAGACTGAGTCACGGGGGGGGCTTAAATACTATTTGTGAAGCGCTGCAGGAATAACATATAAAACGGCTTCTTTAGCTCTTATCCAAGGAGGGTTAAAAAGGGCTGAAGAAATTACAACGGAATTAAAGTCAAAAGAAAAATATTAAAGCAAAATAATCAAATCAGGCAAGTTCACCAACTTTTTAAAAAAAACATCAGTGTTGGTTGTAACGTCGTGTGTGGACAGTCGGAACTGATGCAAACATCTTTGCAAGCCTGTTCCTCATGAGACATGTTTCTAACACGTCCTCACGTGTGAAGATGAAATGCATTTTGTGTAACTAACATGGCAGAGAGACTGAGTCACGGGGGGGGCACTAAATACATGCTGCTACTCTGGCACGCATCACCTTCCAGAGAAAATAGAGCACGGTCAAGTGGGCTCTTTTTTTCCTAAAGGTTTCATAGCGCTCCTTCGGCGGGGGCCATCGATTGGCTGCTTGGCGGGCTCCCGCCGCCCGCCGCTCTCCTAAAAGGCCCGACTGCAAACATGCCCCAGATTGACTGAAGCAGCCCGAGCCAAGTCACACGGCAGCGGGGACAAAGGGGTTCAACTTGCCGGGTGGAGAGGAGAGTGTGTGGCAGAGCGGGCTCTGCTTATCTCCTATGCAAGACACAGATGTATTAAAAAACAACCAAACAACCGTGTGTGTGTGTGTGTGCGCTCCGCCAGCGGCCGTCTGACGCCGGAGCTCCCGACAGAAGTCACATCAAGGTCACTGCAGCACGGCTCCTGCTGATAGAAAGTTGAGTGACGCAGCCGAGGGCAGAGCGCACAGAGGAGGAGGGTCAAACTGTTCTCACACGTCTCACTGGCATCTCGGTCATTCAACACATGCGTGTGTTCTGAGACTGTGGCTGCAGTTGATCAGGACGCGGTCGGGTTCTGGCTTTCTGTTTATTCTAATGAATGAATGAATGTTGAGCGTATTTGGCCCAAATCAAATCCAATTCTACTAAAGCCCTGGGCCAGTCAACACACAGGGCCATGCAGGGTCAACAACAGGAATGGTTCTACTGCCTGACAATAAGAAGGTCCAGGGTTCGATTCCCAGGTATGCATGTTCTGGAGGCTGGAGACTTGTCCAGCCCCCCCCACCCAGTGATGGACAAGTGGATGAAGATGAATGAATGAATAAGAGCAGCACTGGACCAGGAGGCGTGTATCTAGCGAATACCTGCATGTCATGTGTGTCATCACCACACACACACTGCTTTATGGTGTGTACCGAGTTTAAAATCAAACTGAGCCAACTGCACCTTGCAGATAATAACCAGAGTCCCGGCGTGTAAATCCTGTGTTCACTGTGTGAGTGTGTGAGGATTACGCTGCTCCACATGACTGCACGTGCAGGAACGCCGTGCAGCAACGGAACGGCCAGGACTGTTAGCTGAACCGAGGAATGCTGAACCTCTAAAGAGAAAAAAAACAACAACAACACAAACACACGCCAGGGATGAGGTCAGCGCCTGAAACACAGCGTCTCTTTAAAAGCAGATAACAAAGGGCCTGACACAGCGGAGGCGCTCTGCTCTGTAATTACTGGCTCTTAGGTGTCGCCTTGATGCACAGTGGATTGGCACACACACACACACACACACACACACACCTACCCACCACTCAGGGCAGCGGCCTAACGCAGCTGAAAGCTTTCTGATCCAGAGCTGGGTGAGACAGAGGGAGAGTATGTGGTAGATGAGAGGGTTATTCAAACACAGACGAGAGAGAGAGAGAGACGCTCGGTATAATTTCCTCCCTCAGTATTCAAAACAGACGTGCCTGTGCCTGTCATGTGTGGGATGACTCTTCAGCCGCTTTCTATCACACTCCTACACTCGCACTAGAGCGGGAGACACAACGTGTCACTGGAATCTGACACACACACACACACAGTTTCCCAGCTGCTCCATTAAGTTTCAAATGGAATCTACTAATGCATTTGGTGAATTTCACTTTGAGTTTTGAGTCCCGGTATCAACGCATCAGTCAGGTTCTATTCATTCAACTCTGCTATCAGAGGATATTTTAAGAATTCAGTTTTTGACTTGTCATTTTGTTTTCAGGTTACATTCTGACACTTTCCTGACAGCTGCATTCAGCCCATTAACACTGCGTGCGCGTGCACGTGAGCTTGATGTAAATGCAGTGAGATTCTCCACGGAGGGAGACGTTGATTTTCTCTCTGGTGGGAGCGCCACACGCTGTTCTGTTGTCGTGTTGACAAAGCTGTGGCTGCAGGAGCTGCAAATTCAACCCCAGCAGAAATCCACACACACACACACAGAGAGATTGGCGTGATACGTAACGTGGTGTCTGCGCTTCAGCCAAGTGGCCTCGAAGAGGAAAAACCGTAATTTGTGTCGGCGCTGCAAATACCCAGCTCCAGCTGGCGGGCACATGGCTGCAGATGGTTTCTGCTGCGGCTAGAATCCCATCAAAGAGCACGGCCATGCCGCGGCGCACACTTGTTGATTTCCCATGGAGGAAAAATCCAGGTACTTTTTCCTGCAAGTGCACACTCACACACACACTCTTTTACTTACTGGAAATGACTGGAATTACTGGACATTCTTTTCCTTTTCACTGGAATTACTAAACTGCTGAACACTTCTTGCACTGCACCGGACTTTTGAGTGTATACATATATATATTTATAGCGTATACATTTACGTCATGTTTGTATGGATATATATGATCCAGCGCACACACACGTCACTGTGGTGAGGTGTGTGCTTCAGACATTCCTGTAGCTAATGGTGCATCTTCCCACGTGCACAGACTGGAACTCCTGCTACCTGCCATGTCTCTCTGTCCCACAGACACATTGACCCGTCTGTCATGGCTGGACCAGCCCTCTGCAGCCAAAGATCCCGCCCACATGTCCCAATATCCCCGGAGTTTAGAGTCGTGACTCATCACAGTGGCAAAGTGTCGGGAAATGGGCCCATCGATATATTCAGAGGAACATTATTACGCAGAACCCCAGGAGGGTTTTCTCTTCATCTGCAGCATCAGCCTGAGGGTCATGGTGGACAGGTCTCACTTAAATAGAGAAATGAGACACATTCTAAACTACACAATCAGAACGTTTAACTGAAGCCCTCAGCTCTGTGCACAGCTTCGACAGCTAAGCAGCCCTCACACACACACACACACGATGCATGTGGAGTGTATTAACATACTGGAACTGAATCTGGAAAGTTCTGAATTTTAAAGATGAGACGGCACATTGTAACCCTTTCACTTCTGCCCCTGAACCTGGAGCTGAAAAACACATTAGGAGTTTAGCACTAATATTCACACTGTGGTGCTATAATGAGATCATTCTTCATTTACACCCATCAGTGCATTAGTGCACAATCAGAATCTTCCATGACAGCAAAAGAAGCCGAAGACGCGCAGTGCGAGCGGCGGAGGCTGCAGTGCGACAGCGGGTTAGTAATTTATGTAAAACCAGTTAAACATGATAAAAAATGTTTAGGTGTGAAAAATGTGAGCAGAATATGAAGTAAGTCCAGTATTGATTCTGCTCTCAGAGGAAAATAAAGTGCCCACGCAGTGATAAAGGCGATGCGTTCATGTACCGGCTTTGTGGAAAGGGTCTCTTTTTTAATTCTGTTTGAGTTTATGAAAAATAAAGAGGTTTGTTGTTAGACTTTGAGAGCGCTGGTGGCGCAGAGCTCCAGAGGCTGAATAAATCCTGCTGCTAATTCAGATGATGCTCTGAGGTTTTTGGTTTGGGGCCATCCACAGCACATCGGAGGAATCCAAAAACACACACACACACTGACACTGTTTAACCTCACATTCCTCTCCGTCCATCTCAATTAGCAGCTCCGCCGTTCCTCCTCGCCACTCGCCATTTACTTCAAATCAAACGGCCCTGACTGAAATCTGCCAGGACTGAACTTTTCTG
The DNA here is from genome assembly GCA_016785235.1 of Pseudorhombus dupliciocellatus. NCBI lineage: Eukaryota > Metazoa > Chordata > Actinopteri > Pleuronectiformes > Paralichthyidae > Pseudorhombus > Pseudorhombus dupliciocellatus. The sequence goes on from JAFBJW010000365.1 coordinate 5,076,572, forward strand.
TACATTCCCTGGAGCGTGGAGGCGACGGAGCCATGAGAACGTCTGAAACGCACGGAGCTGACGTGCTGTGACGACGCCCCGCCGGTGCAGCGGCTGTGCCGTTACACGCGGCCACTCACGGGCGCCACCTCCGCGAGGAGCCCGAGCTTTTCACTCGGGATCACTGGGCGTGTCCACGCCGGGTTTGAGGTGGGCGCCGGAGCATGTCTAAAACCTCACGAGTATTTGGCCTGATGTGCCGCCGCCCCCTCCCTCCCATCTCTCCCTCGCGGCCCCTCCCCTGTTCCTGCACTGCGATCCACACACTGCCAAGGTCACCGGATTAGCATGCATGAGGGAAAGTGCACAATATTCGCTGAACACAAACCAAACGTAAACGGGGAAGGACACCGTGTACACGCGGCGTGCTCGGCTCAAACGGCCCTTTTGCTCTCGGCTGCACTGACGCGTGAGAGAGGCGTCGCTCCTCTCGCCAAACATGGCAGACGTGATGCAGTATAATACAGTTAATGCACCTGAGTCGCAGCTCGAAGCCGCAGGAACGCTACGGTTAAACTGTTCTAACGAAGCGCCAGAAAGCTGAGGTCAAACAATCCCTGGACCCAAACACCGGCGTCCCGGCCCGGCTGGACTTTCTGATGCCGCATGCCTGACCAATGCTCGCCGCTACAAGTCCCATGATCCTTTGTGCTGCCTCTCTGCACAAGAGCCATAATGGAAAACAGACAAGCTCTCGCTGCAGCGACCACAAAACCCTCCACTCATTGCACACCAGAGATTAGCCCGCTCATTAGCGGAGGAGGAGGGAGCGAGGGCAGAGGAGACGGACTCAAAGAAAAGGGTTGTTTTTCCTGGGAAAAAAAAAACTAGTCCTCACTTTGAGAAAACAGCTCAGGAGAGAAAAGAGCAGGTTCACGTGAGACTTAAACTGCAGTTATAGGGTTGTGTGTGTAGAATTAGAGCCCAGAACACAACTGGCTGTGTATCACTCATCGTTTTAAGAACCTGGACGTGATCACAGCGCTCCAGCACTCGCTCCGTGCACACACATCTGTTTCTCCTCACTGCAACGCAGAGAATCCTCTTCTGTTTATATCAGTGCACATTTTCCACGGGCGCTCCGGCGAGGCCGCTCTGAGCCACTGTCCGAACATTTAAACACAAGAGTCGGGAGTACTGATACTCCACTGCAGTAGTTAGCTGTAAAGATATATTTGTATATGGGAAGTGCAGTATGCTGCGGCCCCTGTTTATGTTGGGCTGCATTCTTAATGAGAGCTGGTTTCTCTCAGTGTGTGCCGTGTTTTAAATGGATGTTCTTACACTACTACTGCAGTGATCTCAATCATGAATTTTAGATCAGGAACTCAGTGGAGTCAAGCAAAGTGAGGGAGGGGAGAGAGGAACACTAACACTCAGCTGCTGGGAACCAGCTTTGGGCCAATTTAATCCTTTTAGTTCTTTGAGAAACAAGTTAAATGGCTCAAGTATGTGAAAGGTTGCTCAGCCAACGTGGGAGACGGTGCGTTGCGGCACGATGCCATCGGGCTGCTGTTGTCAGAGGGAGGGGCTTCAGACACAGACAGGCAGCGTTTACAGGAGCCAAAACACCCCCGCGTCCACATTAACCTGCGCTGTGGTTGTTGCTGCATCGGCGTATTGGCCCGTCTGAGTACTTGTGACACCACACGCTTCAAAACACAGGAGCCAATTTAAAGAAACACGATGATGAACAGTCCTGTTTTGTTTTTTTACAGCTGCAACACAGGATGTTAAAAACACGAGTGTTAAGTGACACTTCCCTGAAAAGCAATTTTCCCAGTCTGCCAAACAACAGCCCCCGACTCCCTCCTGCATTTGTCATAAGCTCCCATAATGCATCAATTAATTTCCCCAAAAGCTGCCAGCTAAACAAAGAGAGAACAACAGCGACATGTTTTTAAATAATGAAAGCTTAATCCACAGGTATTACAATGAGGAGAGCTACAGTGTGTGGGGGGGATAATTACATGCAGTCGGGAAGTCAGGTGACAAAAAAAAAGAAGTGTCCTCCATTCGCTCACCTAAGGGTGACACTGTATTTGCAATGGAATGAACTTTATCGAAAAGTGTAATTAGCCTCTGAAGGAGGAGGAGCAGCACGTCTGACGATACGTGTTGTGCAACCAACTGTCACACTTTGTGTGTCTTCGTCAGTCTGAGTGTGTTTTTCCCAGAAGTCGTCGCCACATCGAGGCTCTGAAACAAAAACAGCAAGTTTTGCAACAAAGTGACAGCTAATCTTGAAATAATTGCTTGCACTTTGGGGGGGGGGGGGTGTTTGTAGCGCGAGCAACTTCAAATTGTGTGTGTGTGTGTGTGTGTGTGCGCATCGGGGCCTGCAGGCATTTGTCCTCTGTACAAACACACTGCGGCAGTGGCTGCTTCACTACACACAGCTGTGTTTGTTGGATTTCTTCACCACTGACTTAAAGTATGTTTCTAGTCCACTTAAACTGTCAGGCTCCCCATGGTGGCACGGCATGTTACACAATCTACTGAGACAATAACTGTGAGGAATATTTACACTACAGACTGTAATCTCTCAGCTGAAGACTTGATTGTTGAAGCGAGCTAATTCAAAACGCCGACGATGAAGAGCACAAGCTGTTGTTGCAGTGGACGACGTGGACGAGACTGAAGAGTTAAACAGAACGTTGCACGCCACTCGCTCCCAACTGCAGCGTAATCCATGAGGTCTGACTGTTTATTTGGACACTAAAAACTTTGTGGATGGTAGCACAAGCACAGGGTGTCACTTACGTTATCAAGAGAAACGACAAATCCAACGAAAGAGAGAATTACTGGGAGACACAGTCGCAAGTGTGTGTGTGTGTGGTATTCGGGGAACTCACTGTACGGGAAACTGATGCGCGGTGTGACATCATCGTCCGTGGCCAGCCCTGATTGGAGGTAGGCAGCGAATAGCAGCACAGCAGCGAGGAGCGAGTGGACGGTGGCAGCGAGCGTCCACATGGTTCCTGGATCCTCTCACGCAGACATAAACAAACACAGGCTACTTGCTAAGATTCCTTGGTTTTAATTAAGCTCCTGGACTTCAGAGCTTTATGTTTTCACTCCCATCTTCCCATAGGATGGGGGGGTGGGGGAGCGTGTCCTTGACTTGATTCTTGTACTCCCAGTGCTCCTCACACACAGTTAAGGAATCCTTTCTGGATTAAAAGCTGCTCGTCTTCATCCACTCGAGGAAGCTCTGCGATGGATCGGTGCTAAGCTCCGACCAGAGGCCACTTAGTGAGACTCATTCTGGATCTGAGGAGAGAAGAGAGACAAGTCGATTCGTTAGGGTTGATCCAAAGACAAGCAACTACAAAAGCAAAAAGAGACGACAGATGAGGCGACGCGAACACGAACACCGCGGCTGACAGAAACCGTTGGCCCGCCTCGTCTGTCAGTCCTGACACGTTAATGTCTGAGAGCGCCACGCCGTCACCGCTCTGCCAGAGAAGGGATACCACGACCAGCAACACAAACACACTCATCACACGGTTTTGGAAACTTATAATTTAAGTCACAGTCTTGATTTGTTGTTTGCGCTGCAGCCCACAAAGTTTCTCTGTGAAATAAATTCTGTTTGATTTTCTTTTTCCTTTTAATTCTCTATATTTAATTAAGCTATCATCAACAACTGGTCAGAGATCAGGGAGAAGATCCTGTGGGAGCTTGGCTCTAATTTGGTGGTTATGTGGGGAAATAAATGAAAGAAGAGCGACTCTGTAATTTGTTTCAAAGAGGCGCAGTGAGCATGACTCCTCCAGCTAGTGTGCAGATAAGGTGCACGTCGTGTGGTTATTTAGTGAAGGGGTCAGCTTTCTTGGAAAAACCTCCCATCTGTTTCTTTACAGGAGATGAATCTGCGAGGCTCTGTTGAAACTTTATTATTAACACTAGCGCGGTATAGCATAGCTTCAGCTAACACACTTTAATTGAAAAGCCTGATTATTTATCATTATCATCTATAAATCCCCGGGAAATGGGTAAAAACACAACATCTCAGAAGCGAAACAAGATTCCTTAAATTTAACAGGCTCTTTGTTTGGCCCGTGTCCCGTCCTCCCACTCCCAAACCATCCCAATGAAAAATGATAAATCATATCTGCTAACGGTTCTCAGAGCAACGTGAGGGGCAGTCGTGTCACAGCGTAAACACAGCCTGACGTTGTGAGCTAACACCCTAGTTACTTTATCTGGAGCGTGGAGACGAGAATGACAAAATTCATTCTTGCATCATTCCGCTTTTGCATCCATCTCGTGTTGCACAGGTCATTTCCACTGGTACTGAATTTTCATTAAGCTCACAAGTTCGCTGTCAGGACACGTTGCAGAGAATGTCTGGAGAAACGGACCCAGACATTTGACCCTGAAGAAGAAGAGGGAGAGGGCGTGTCTGAAAGTGCATGTGGAAAAAAGAGCAGTGGGCCATGAAAGGCCCTGACACCTTAGCTCCTGCGACACAGAACAACTCGCGACTCCTTATTTGGCTGACAGCGCTGCACCCCCCCGGCTCCCACATGCACGGTGACGTTTACAAAGTAAACACTGGAGAGCACATGGCGTCTCTGCTTGCATCGCTGCAGCAACAACTCCCCGAAGACCCCTCTCAAATATTTACGGTGGCTAATAAATCCAACAACAGTGCGAGACCAGCAGGGGGTCAGCACACTGGACCTTGCTGGGAGGACATTTTTAAACTTCTGGTAAACCTGGTAACACAACAACAACGCGCGGGACAGACAGATTTACAACCGCGTCTCCAACGGGGACCAGGACCGATGACTTGTCGACTTCTCCTCGGAAATGAATGAGGAACGGGTATATTTGAAAACAACAAACTTTTTCCTCTCGTCTCTGCGTCCGTGTCTCCCTGTCACACCCTTGTCTCCCACTATTCCCAGGACCTCGAGCAATGGACTGGTCCAGTGAGGCTGGCTGAGTCGCAGGAGGCTTGAAACCCCAGCCCTGCTCCTGTAACATCTCCCTCCTCCTCCTCGGCTGGTCCCCTCACGCCTGCTGAGACTGCAACAACAAGCATGGCAGCCCAGGGCATATCCTTATGTAACTCCAGAGGCCTTTAAAATTTTAATGAAAAGAGACGGGTGCTGCTGGGGAGGCTTGTCTGTCTCTCTGAGGAGCTGCGAATGATGAATTCTTCTGGGCTAATTCTGCATGGCAGTAATGCGTAAAGGAAAACCTCAACACTCCGCCGTTGACCTTTCGGTGTCCCAAAAAGTTGTTATTGCAACAGACTGACTTCAGGTACTGCTGATGACCTGACTACACTTTAAAGGTCTGAATCAATGCTGTACTCATTTTACTCTCATTGAGGAGTTCCAGACGTATTCATCACCACCTTATCTACGTCTTTAATTCTACTCCATCAAAAGTTATTTTTCGTTCTTTTGGTCTTTTTCCATCTGGACACGTTCCTCAGCCTCCTCACAGAAGCATTTAACGACAACAAAAAAGTTAGCGTACTGAGTCATAAGTGAAGGATGTCGATACATAGAGGCCTCTGCAGCCGAGTGTGAAATTTAAGGTATCTGGGGAATCCAAAGCACAGGATGACTCAAGGGCGCGATGCCTAAAACGTGCATGGAACTGAGGCCGGCACCTGAGGAGGACAAGATGGATGCTCCACGGCCTCCACATGTTCGGCTTTTGTATTTAAATCAAATAAATCATGGCGAGTCCTAATCCATGAAGCATGGACCTGAAGAGAAAGTATTCAATATTAAGTTGATGATTTAAAGTATTAAATCAGGATGGACAGAAGCAACGAAAGTGATCTTATTAGAAGAAAAACAGCCGCTGGATTTATGGCACTGCTGCTCTCCTCTGCTGGCACAGAACACCCGCGATGGTCGGTCTGGTTGTCTGCTGCTCCGTGTTCTGGCGCCATATTGCTTAAAGCTACAGATTCATTAACCTTTCTAAACAGCCCACAACCCAGAGGATCCCTATTAACACCTGCATCTGCTCAGAGAGGGGAAGGACGTGGCCGATCCGGGCCAGTTCACAGCGAGTTCACTACAGGCGGAGCAGAAAAATGCGAACCACTTGGCTAACACTGCGCAAACCACTTGGCTTAGCGTTCCACCACAAACTCCCAATAACTCATCTCTGAGAAGTGACTCGTCTCTCATTTAGTCCCTGGCACAGGCCGAGGCACTTCAGGAGGCGATCAGCAGCCAGGCACGACCCCGCCATGAGCGCTCCATCACAGGGCCTGACACGAGGCGACATGATCCATTAACAGGACCAGCAGCACGTTTCAGACCAAAGTTACTCTCCGTCAGCCGTGAGGTTGACGTTGTGACACCACAGACAAAAAGCCATTGTCTTAGTTTTGGCATGATTGAAAAGTCCATTCGCTCCAAATGTGACCTTAAAAACAACATGGCCCCTTTGGTCTGAACGACTCCTCAGGATTTACGGAGCCATTACGTTGGGCACAAAGACCAGAGGAGGTGACTGACGGGGCGGAGACTCCTCGCTGGGTCTGTCATCATAACTCACTCCAGTGGGCCAGTGGATGACTGCAGGGATGAGCCCAGATGGTTCAGGTCCAGGTTGGAGGCCACGTTCATGACACACGGTGCGAACATGGGGCGCCACATGCGCTCTCGTGCGCGGGCGTAGGGGTGAGTAAGGACGCAGGTTTTAGCTGAGCAGCCTGTTCCTAGCACCACGTCTGCTGAATACATCACAACTGGGTTCAACGTAAACTGTGAAAATCCCTCCTGTGGCAGCCATTGTTTCCTGAGTTGGCAGAGCAAACGATCAACTCATCATCACAGCGACTCATGAGTTTACACAAAGTCAACGTATGAATCAGCACGTCTGAACGAGGCAGCTCAGATGAGCAGCAGTGACATCACCAACAGTAAAACATGAACAGACAGTAGACAAGGCGTGTAAAAAGGGCCGGAACAACAAGTTAACCAGCCGGCGTACACCAGGATAACTCTGAAATCTCATGCTTAGAAAAGGGAATTGCTTTCGGAGGAATGTATAGGAGCTTATGGGTAATGCGTCCATCGGAGACAGATCTCCAGGATATCCTCTCACAGCCGCCGTCTAATAGTTTTCATCATGGATGCAGCACATGGTCAGAACACACAATGCGTGTCCTGGAAAACAGCTCTCCGTCGAGCTTTGTTTCTGCTCCTCAGAGGAAATTCCCACAGAGCAGGAAATTGAATGCTGATTAAATGTAAACATATTACAGATATTTTTAAATGGCAATAGAAGAAAAGGAATCAACAGCTATTAAGACAGAGCACACACACACACACACACATGGAAAATGCTCTCATATCGTCTCTTCAATTCAATCTCGTCCCTGCAGGTAACCTGATTGTCTCTTGGCTCTGAAACCGAGGCCTCAGTCTCGCTACGAGAATTTAACTCGGGATAAAATAAAACTTTTATGCCAGCTCCAACTTTGGGGTCTGTAATGTGGAACATCTGCTCACTGACGAGTTGGGCTCTTTACGCCCGCAGGCACGCTCCTCTGAAGGAAACAAATCTGTACAAATGGCACAAGAAGGGGAGAGAAACAGATCTGACTGCTAATCATTCGCCATTGGCTCAACATATCTCCCCGCTTCCTCTATGCAAATGAATTTCTCTTAATGAAAGCAAGACGATACAAGTTTCCAGACAGTCGATCGATGCACGGCTTTCCCCTGAGCCGCAGAGACAATGAAGACCTATTAATTAATCAGCAGATCTCAAAAGCTGCTGGGAGATGTCAGACTCTTTACTTTTGATGCAAATAAACCTAAAACATGTTTCTGAAGATTCTAAATGATCGCCCCCTGATTGCACTTCAGAAAATCTTTTTAGTCTTAGTTCTGAATTAATTATTCACACGATCCCAGAGTGATAAGAGACTTTTTCCCTCCATGTGCTATTAATTATTCACAGAATCATGTTCCCGTCGACGGCTGGCTGTAACGCGTCCTGCTGTGGAACGTCGCCGAAGCACTGATGTGGATTTCAAAAGATTATTGCAAAACAACAAACGGTAGTTTGGCAAAAATTTAAATAAACACGTCCCCATGATTTTCTGGTCACATCAAAGAAGACTGATTGTGGCTCACGCCGTCAGTTTTCCTCTGGTTGGGGGTCATGTGACAGGCGGCGGATGAATTAGCGAAGGCTAATGTTGTGACTGAAAACACTCTGTCTACCCGAGCACATACCTTTTCAAAAACATTGACGTAGCCTGACTCGTTCATGGGTCACGCTGACTCAAAATAAACAGGACCAAAAGCTGCCTTTCAGACACGCCAGCCTCTTTGCGTCGAGCCGTCCTCCGTTGTTAATCAGCCGTGATGCCTGAATACACTGGATTTGCCCTAATTGGGTTTGCATGACCCGAAGCTTCCGGGCGGCTCTGTGTTAATTGTTTGACTAAAGTACGTGCAACGTTTCCGTGATCCCGTCGTGTCCGTGCCTCGCAGTGTGAAGGTGTTCATTAAAATGCAGCCGTGACCTCAGACTTTCCTCTGCGGTGGCTCTCAGGTTAGCAAAGGGGGCTGGGCTTCCTGTGGCGTCCATCCCAACACACCAAATCTACACTGTGTAGAAATAAAGGGCAGAGAAAGAAATGTGACACTTTGCAGCTCTATCTCACGAGCCCCAAATGGGATCTGAAGAATTTTCAAAACTCCCTTCTTACGTCGGTGTACGGACTGTTCGGCTCCGCTGCACAGGAACGAGCAATTATCATTTCAAACGAGCGAGTGAAGCACAACTGGCAGAGGAGATAAGTGCTTAAAGGAGAGCGGGGGTCACCCTATTCCCTCTGATACAGGCTTGCCCTTGCCTCAAATTATTCTACCCTGACGGGGGAACAGTGGGAGAGCTCTTCTTGGAAGATTTGCAAAGCGTCAATTATGAATTGTGCATGTCAATCAGAGGTATAACGTCCCAGACGTCCACTGGCTCATAGTCCGGTGAGAGAAACTTCGGCTGCTTTCAGACATGGATTCTAGAAAATTTAGTTCCACAGACTTTCCCTTCACATTAGAGCACTGGAGCACGAGATTGTCTGAGTAAATGGGAAGACGAGAAGACGGGTGAGACATGATGCACACACACTGAAAAACCCTGAACTCCGTCATTAGCCCGTATTGCCAATTATGCTGTCCTTCGCTTCTCAGGTTGCTGGTAGAAAAGAGCAGCCGAGTCGGACATTTGCATCCTCACATTCGTCTCCTGACCTTTCCAGCAGAGTCTGGACTTCAATGTTTGCCTGTAACTGTAACCTTAGGAGATGTGCGCGCCACTCCCGAGGAAACCACTTTGCTGGATTTAAAGTAATTGCTATTAGACTATAAACTCAGCGGAAAACAGATTACACTAATCTCTTTTTGTTTAAAATGTGCTTCTGGGTTTAAAAACCTACTTTTATCCACTTAGACTAATGATGAAGTGCGCTGACCGATCAGGAAACCATCATGATTAGAGGCGAGCATTTTTCCCCGGGCTGGAACGCCACAACGAAAAGAGACAAAGGAGGTTAAATTTACAGTCGCTCGCGGCTCTACAGCATGACAGGATTCAATTTAACGATCGTGCCGGCCACGACAGGAGAGGCAAAAACAGGGCATTTCATTTATTGCCCTGCCACTCCGGTCTCTCTGTGACTGATAGCGGAGCACTGATGATGATGATGAAGTCAGCGGACAAACTCTGTGGCGTGACGAAGACGAGTGGAAGATTTACAGTCTCATAATCACACGTAAGAGGCCTTGGTGAGGTCTGGACCGCGCCACGTTAGCATCACAGTTCATCCTCTAATTACGCCATCAAATCCAGAGAGTCGTAGCCGGTTATTCATCTCATGACTTAAACATGGAGTTGGAGGGGAGCGTGATTAATCCCCGGTGTTAAACCCAGGTGAGGACTCATTTCCTTACAGGTTCTGACAAGCGGGGCAACGGGATTTTAAAGCGAATCAGATGACAACATTCTGGCCTCGCCTTGTCGGACCCACGGCCGCCAACTGACCACAGGACCGGCGGCATTACTCATCCAGAGCGGGAACGCGAGTCGTTTGTCAGGTTTGTCGCGTGGAGGCAGGTGGCTGTTGACTCCCGGCAAACACGCCGACTTCAAAGAGAACAGCTGTAGCTCTGCTGCTTTGTTTGCCATCAGGTAGGGGATCTGTCTTTGTCTTCACGAGCAGTTGCCGCCAATAAAGGAAGTAATAAGTCAACGGCGCGGTCTCCCCTGGCAACAATCCCACCGATAACGGCTGATGCGTGGCGCAGACGAGGAACGGGGTCATAAAGAATTTGTTCAACTATAACAGCTAAGTGGGGAGGTAATTGGAGATGATTATTAAGACTGTCTACCTCACGATTAATTGATTTCCACTTTAACTGCAATAAAAAGAGAAAATTAACCTATTTTTCATAAGTAAGGGGCTGTTGGCGCGGGAGGAGACAGAGCATTTCCTTTCACAGTAAAATGAAAAGTAATGTTCTCCAGAACAGCCTACTCCCTTCATTCTTTAGAAGAAAACACAACACTCCCTTCCAGCCTCAGTGATTACCACAGTCTCTGCTGTCAGTGGGTTTATCCTGCACCGACACACAAAATGAATTCAAAGAGTTTTAACATCAGAATCGATTCTAAACAACGAAGCGCGGCTTCTGATAATGTTAGAATTGTTGAATAATAAAACATGCACTGGCAAGAGGTTAAATAAAAAACAACACCAGCCCGGATCTCAGACTGTGGTTATCGGCCGATTCCCCTGAAAAAACACAGATGCTTCAGAAAAGCCTGTTTTCCATTAGAAAGTCAGAGTTTATCTTTTTCTCTGGATTTCTTGCAGGACCAGGGAAGGAAACCGGAGCAGACTTTGTTTCTCTCTGCACAGGAACACGTTACATAACACATTTCAAACCCAGGTCCGCCACCTCACATCAGGGCCACAACACTGGGAACTTTAGAAAAAGTGCAGTACTTGTCAAAGTGACCCAGAGCAGTGAATGAAGCTGGATGACTCAACATGTGGTTTCCACACCAGCCAAAGGGAAACCCGGGCCTGTCACCGTCCGGCTTTATTCAGAGGTAAGTAAACTATTATAAGTTTAATATATATCTACTGTAGCACTCTACTGTTTATAGTAGTAGTATGTGTTGGTGCTCTCAACCAGTACTTCTTGACTGAATCTCACACATGCAGACTGAAAACAAAGATGCCGTCACCAGCACGAAGGAAAAGCCACGTTAAAGTCCAGGAGACAGAAACACTCCTGAGCCAAGCGAAGACACAGTCTGCAGTTCTGTGATTTACTGAACCATTGAGGCCATGAGCTCTGATACGAAAGGTCTAAATGCTAAAACACACTTGTTTGTGAGGGAGCCGCCAGTGAGCTCAGCAGGACATCAAGCTGTGGGACAGTCCAATTAGGAAAATGAATTTACAGGCTAATTAGCATGGCCTGAAAGGAACCTGCCTGCAGAGATCTCCTTTGGCCCAGCACCTCTCCCCCTGCAGGGCCGGCCCGGCGTTTCCACGGGACCTGCGGCTCATTCTGAATCTGAATGGCCTGGTAACAGACCCACAGACTCGGGGCTGCAGCCCAGACTCCAGTGAATGCAAATGTGAGCCATTAAACCTCATCGGCCACGTGTAAAAGGCGACGTGTGACTTTTCACAGTTGGCGCCACAAAAATTCCAACAGGCTCCTTCGACTCAAGCGGCCATTCAATTTTTAACTAATTTGGGGCTGTTTCCGAATAAAAAAAAAAAAAATCCCATTTTTAGCTCATGTGCACAAACTCAACGCAGCTGGCTCCACGCCGTCCCCGTCCCCGTCCCCGGGTACAGTCTGGACTCAGCCCAACGCAGCGACTGTTTCCCACGTCTCAGCACAAAACGCTGTACGGCGAGACTCAGGGTGCGAGTCCCACTGATCTCCATGTGGGACATCACCACCTTTGAGGGGCTTTGAAAGCATCGGTGGGTGTCCCCCCTCCCTGGTTCCCACTTCCCCTCAAGTTGTTACAGTGGGCGGAGCGTTGGGTGGAGTCTGCATGTTTGTTTTGGGTGTTTGAATGTATGTGTGATAGTGTGGGAGGGGGTCTCCATGTGTGTGTGTGTGTGTGGAGGATGGTGTCAACGTGCTGTTGTGAGTGCACATTTGTTTACAGCCACAAAGCCTGAAACTATCAGTGTCATCAGGGTTATTGATACGCCATCACACTGGGGAGGGGGGGTCATTTACAGTGGGACTCCAGCAGAGCCAGCCAGCGCCATGTGAACACTGAGCCACGCTCAGCTCTCTACGGAGCGAGTATTTGTAGGATTACCTTCGCAGCATGTTCTGTGTTACTGACGGTACAGCGGCTCATAGTACTCTGGAATATCAGGAAAACCCACAGACATGTATCCCAGTGCTTTTCTTCTTCTGTTCTGAGATCTGAGACAGACTCTGGGTGCATTTTCTGCCGGAACCCATCCAAAGCCAACTCCTTCAGGAATGTTTTGCTTCATGCGTTTGAACCTGTCCTCAACCCAATGTGCTTCATATAAACGGCACAAAGTCAGTGAGACACATGGTTACTGCCTTTTTATGCTGATTGCAGACACGTGCCGTGTAAAAAAAAAACCCAACCTGATTCAGACTGTGGCCCCTTCAGGTGTCCCCAACACTCAGTCTGTGTATCCTCCACATTTAAAAACTTCTTTCATTCCCTGTCCTCGAGACCCTGGAAATGAGCACAGCTGCTCTGTCCAGGGTCAACCTGCGAGGTCATCACAGATAAACAGTGTTGGACACGATCAGTCCCAGGAAACACAAGCAGGGACAAACCAGCCGGACCCCGGGTTCAGACCCCAGGGCTGGACCCTGGCCGGGGACGGAGGTCAGTCCCTCAGCCCCTCATCAGGTGACGGAGCTGCGGTCCTCTCATCAGCCCACAGCCGCCCCCGGGGACCAGAAGCAGCGACAGAAGACACGGACCTCGGCGGTAACACTCACAGTTGGGTCGTATTTCTCCTCCTGGGACAACCCGAGCCGCTCCCCGTCCCGTGTCCCCTCGGTGTGAAAGGTGCGGAGCCTGGACGCCGGAGCTCCAGCCGCACGGCCGATAAAAAGCGAGCTAACAATCCGTAAAGTGCGCCCCAGCTGCTCCGTTCGACTGAATGCGAGCGTGGAGACCATCCTCCTCCTCCTCCTCCTCCTCCTCCTGCGTGCGTGTGAGGAGAGACGAGCCCCCGCCCCCGCCTCCTCCTCCTCCTCTACCGAACCTCCAAACTTTAGCTCCTCCCACTGCACCAGCTGCTAAAGCCACAGGAGGAGGAGGCTGTCTGTCAGAGACGCAGGGGCGTGGTCTCCAGACACAAATACACTTTTAGAAATAAAGTAAAGAAAAGGCTCCTTCACTTCACTCAGACTTTTCTCTGAGAAAATCCACCTGTTGTTGTTGTTGTTGGTGTATTCATGGTAGCGTGGATGTGAAGGGTTTGTGCGCTGGCTGAAAGATCCCAACACGATATTAGGAAACATCCATTTAAAGAGAGAAAAAACAACACAAGTGAAAGATTCAGCTTCATCAACTGACGACACTGACAAAGGTGCAAATGCAGCAGATACAGAAACATGCAGCAAAAACAACAACAGCACCAGAGAAGGTTCCAGAGGAGGCGAAACAGTGATGAACCTGCCTGTAGTTCAACAAGTTACTGTTATTATTGATTATTATCTGTGACTGCTAGGTGACTGCTAGCACATACGAACAACACAATGGCCAACTATAACACACAAAGACATTCACCTTCTCTGATTAGATAAAACCTCTGGCCGTGCGTCTTCTCTTATTTCATTCTTCTGTTGTTTTCTTTCTAGTGCTTGTGTTTTCTTAGAGCTGTCATCATTCTTACAGGAGCTCGTTATTTGCCTTTCAGGGCCGCCATTAGGGTTCGGAGTAGACCAAAAGTTCTAAGTAAACACGGTGCAGTCCAGTCCGAGTAGTAGCGAATACGAGGAGAGATATACAGTGTGGTGCAGCGCTCCTCTGTTCCCCTGCAGCCGTCACAGAACCAATGACAACTGACAGCGTCCAGCACAAAGAGAATTAGAGGGGATTATGTAAAACGAGCAACGACCTGAACACAAGCGTTCATGTAATCTCTTTTTAGCCGTGGAAGAGCATAAAAAGTACTGTGTGCTTCTGTCAGTTCATTCCTTCAGTGTGTCAGTGAGCAGCCCCCCCCCCCCCCAGATGCAGATTAGCATTAGGGGTTAGCATTGAGCTACGTGATGGCGAGACACCATCCAGGTGCACAAGGCTTGAGGCTATGGCCTGAGACGTACGTGCTGATGCTTTACACAGGAAATGATGTCATCGTCTGACTGGTCCTTTATGACTCCGCTGCTGATAAAAGCCAACGCAGCCCCCCCCACCCACCCACCAAGACATTTGGACTGTATGCATTACAGCATATTCCCTCTTAGACAGATACCAAATCTTAGTTGCTCCCTTTATCTGCCTGAAACCCACAGTAATCCCCCAAATTAAATCATGGATTACTTTTGAGAAGATTAAAATCATTCAACTTATGCAAAAAGTCAGGCTTGGAACAGCAGGGGGTGAATGGAGCACTCAGCAGGAACAATCCCTCTAACGACAGAAAAACACTCCTCTATTCTCTCTGATATGGCAAGAAACCCTGCGAATCAAACGTTTGCCTGAGTGTTTCAAAAGCAACGGATGAAAGAAATGATTAATGTAAATTAGCCTGTGCGTCACATCGAGAAAAAAAATACAATTCAAAGTGTTGAAAATTGGTCAGACGTGAAACTAGTAGCTCTGTAGGTCTGGGTGGAGTTAACCCCCCCCCGGGGGTGGGGTTCCCCCCCCCCCCCCCCCCCCCCCCCGATGATGAACATGACAGGCTTATTCAAATTATTAGTCTTAGAAAAATCCTCCGTTGAGGCAGTTTCAGAAGATTGCATTTCACGAATGCTCAGTCATCCGCCGCTTAAACCTTAATCTGCCGCAGCACTTAAATAATATCCGTCTGCCATAGCACGCAAACGCACCAGGGAGCGCACGGCAGCCATTTATATTCAGGTCACAGCCGCCCAAGGGGCTCTTATTGGGGTTAAGTGTATGATGGACCCTTTTAGCGATACACAACACCAGATTAAGAGACTCGCCTTAATGTTTTGTGGCGTTAGTTGGTTTTCTCAACCCTCAGTGGGATGTGGATTAATTAGTGGTACAATCACTACATTTAGAAGAAGAGGAGGGACTGAAGAAGCCCTTCGGATGAAGGACGAAACGTCTTCAATAAAGAAAGAAATCCAGTTGCCTTGACTAAACGATCACCTGATACTATGACCTGGATGAATGAGAATCTCCACAGACGTAAGAAGAGGAGGGATAAACCAGCGGTGTAGCTCTACGGATACAGCAGGTTTAGAGTGAAGTTGGACACATTGAAAGCACCTGAGACACATCGGAGAACAACGAAGAAGCGATGAGAACACCTGGACCTAGGGTTAAACAGAAGAATTCAGTGTCTTGTGAAAGACGGGACCTTGAATCAGTGGCAGTCCTATGGCCTGCTGCTCTTTTGTCCCTCCAGGGGACGAATCCTGCTGACTAAAGACATATGCTGAATTTCCCCCAGAGCCACAACAACAATGAAATTTGCCCAGTACTTCGGGTTATGACCACATACATGCAGACGTAATGGCATTTGTCTTTATGGCTGCACAACAAGTCCCTGGTGGCAAGTAAGAGCTGTTGACATGCAACAAGGTCGATCTCATGACTTGTGCGAGGTCCGGCCCCCCTGACCAGCGCGTTCCACCCCAGCAGGCACAGATGAAGTCGGAGCAGCTCATGTCGGTATCTTTACTACGTCCTGCTCTGGCACCTCGAAAAAAAAACCGTCCCCACATCTCCCTCTCCGTCCCCACACAGGAGACCTTCTCTCTTCACACCGATGATTCATGACCAACTGATGCAGAGCTCAGATCGGAAAGTTTCCCCGATAAATTATCCAGAGTTTGCTTGTTTTGACAAGTTGGTCACATATCATGGACAGGAGGGACTCAGTGTTTTTACTCCCTTAAATCAAGCTGCCCCATGTCTGCCACACAAACTGACTCCGACGTCTCAGACCAGATCGTAGTCAGATAAATGCATTAGCATGTGAAACCGTCATCAAATATTATTGCTGCATGGTAAAACATTGTGCAACCTGCCCCACCTCCACCAGGCACATGCCTTGGACCTCTGTAGTTTTCAGTCGGCTCATCCAAATGAAAGAGATCTGATCCTGTTCCTGACATTTTGTGTACGTGTTGGACGTGAGAACACAGACGATCAAATGTCTGAAGGCTTCAACTCGAACATCTGGACAATGCAACAGGAAATGATCGATTGATCAAGAACCCGTCTGGAAAATGTCAGGTGAGTCTTATTCTCATGTAAAGCAACAATGACAAAAAGAAAAGAATAAATTCAGGACATTAAAGAACTGCTTTCAATTTACAATATGTCCCGCCTCCTGTTCACAAAGCAACCTTTCCCTGTTGTTGTGAGCGCGCCTGACCCCCGACAATCTGCTGCTGCGCTCTCCATATGGGAAAGGCCAAGTCACTGCCCACACCAAACCGTCCAAACATTTGGCACCGCTCATGGCAGAAAACAGCTTCACAGACCGAAAAAAGAACAATAAAAGAAGACAATACAGAGCAGAATGACAACAAAAACTGATCAACTGTAAGATCTGTTTAGCCTCAAACGGATAGCTCCTGTGTTTAAATGAGTTGTGTTATCAGATACCACCTTTCTTGAACCACAATCTAAAGGCAGAGAGAGAGAGAGAGAGGTGGTGTCTATTCTTCCCTGCTGCTTCACAGCCCCTCCCTCTCTCCCTCATGCTCACACATGCCTGTATCCCCATGATTTTCCAGTGTCAGTGAATATAATTAAACAGCAGACACAAATCATGTCATAGAGTTTAATTGACTCTTTCCTTCATTCCTGACATGCTCAATCACCTCAGTGCGTTTTTTCCATCTTTCATTCCTGCATGTAATTAAAGCTCAGAGGTTTTATCAATACAGTTTATTATAGAAGCGAGTGGGCGCTGAGAACGCGGGCTGATTCTATTTCCATGGCTCTGCAGTGTGTGATGCTGTGCTGTGACCAGGTTTTACTGTCTTTGATTTTGATGGCTTTGGAGTTGTCTGCTCAGGAAAAAAAAAGTGCACAAAAGGAAAGAATGTAATGTGAAGATGCTGAGGGAAAGAATGATGCGAGCGGTCGGTCTGTGGATCAGCTTTGTGGCATTTCTGCACCACAGGTTGGTAAACTGCATTTGAGGCTGCAGAAAAAAAAAGAGAGTAAATGGCCTTATGATGAGAGTCTGACACTAATTGGACACGAACCCTCGACGCCATGTGCACATACCAGGGTCAGCTGAATGCTTTGGACGTCTTTTTATCTCCTGTAATGAACTAGAGCCAATATCAGCAGTCTGGACCTCGCCTCTGTGCACACATCGCGGGGGAGGGGCATGTTGCGTTAATATGAATTCTATAGGACGTCACTATAGAAGCCATGAAATGAATGCACCTTAATGTGGTTTAGTTTTCCCCCCGGAGAGCTTCCTGCTGAGGGAAATGACATCAGTGACGCCCAGTGTAAACGAAGGCGCTGGTGTGTGTGTGTGTGTGTGTGTTTGCTAGGCGCATAGATTTCCTTTGTCTGGCTCGTTTCTTAAGGGTGTTGAAGCTGGGAGGCTGTGGATGCAGCAGTAAGAGGGCAGAGGTGAAGGTCCTGCACAGCTGCACAGTGAGAGGAGGAGGAGGAGGAGGAGGACGAAGAGGAGGAGAGCTGTGGAAGAAGGCCTCCAGACACTGAGAGCGAATTAATTAGTTTTTTTTTTTTTTTCAGAAATCCTCAGTGAAAATAACTTTATTCCTGCTGACATTAAATGCAGCACGGGGTTAAAGGGCCGTACCATTAAATGTAGGAAATCGTCCCTGTGTTTCTGACGTCTGATGGCAGGTTTATCCATTAAGGCTTTTGTGATTCTTTCCTGAAATTAGACCAGGAAATCAAGACCTGCAGCGGCTCAGCTTTCACTCACAGCTCTGTGGAGCTTTGTGGAATGTTAAGACAAACAGTTTAAAACAGAATGAATTTTCCATCAGCTGCTCAGGCAGCAAAGCGACATATTAATGAACCTGTGTGGATTTCATCACATATGAACTCCATAAAGCCTTTTATGGAGGATAATAATACCGATGATTTATAAAGACGGCATGACCTAACTGCAGTCATCCTCCACACTCGCTTTGTTTTCTCTCCTGCACCAGTGCCTGTGGCTCCCAAACACATCAAGACCACACCGAACGGGTCGTGGTACATGGGAGGACACAAGGTCATAAGACCTTTCCAGAAAAACACAATTCTTTCAGTCCTTTGTCATAATTGAGTCTCTCCTGAAGTTACACTGACGGTCACCATATGACAATGTTGTGGACATTCTCTGGACTTTTCCCTGCAGCCCCCTGGAAAAACCTCAGGCTAATGTCTGGGTAAGCCAATATCAGAATGACGCAGGAGATTCTTCAGAACCTTTGTAAGTGGAAGACAAACAGTCCAGACCAGAGCAGAGGTGTGAACATGGCCCAGGTGACTCCTGAGGTGATTAGCAGCAGCATCGATTGGGCTGTTTACAGCTCCACAGGAATCATTAGAGCATCTGCAAGGCTCTGTGATCCTGCGTGGATGGCTCAAATAAATATCCTTTACAATAATGGGCGCTGTATGTGTCATGATGCTGCCATTTTGGGGGGATGGGGATTGACACGTTCAGGAACTAACCTTTAAGCTTTGTCCACTGGCAGACACATAGGCCTGCAGAGCTTCTTCTTTTCTCCATGTGTATGTAGGACAGGATGTTGTCTTTTATCTTCACGTCCCTTTTTCCGTTCAAAGTTGGAGCCGCAGGAGGGTCAGGGGCATGATATTTTCAGAATGAAGCTGTACGTTGTGTTAGAATAGCACAGGATGAAAGAATCAGAGCTGCTGTCCTGGCTCTGTTTTGTCTGGAAGCAGGCCTCACATCCTCAGGAGTGCTCGGCGTGGTGTCGCCGTTGAAAGCAAAAAAAACCCCCAAACCTATCAAACAATCACAACCTTTGATTTAAGAAGAGACGACAGCAGCTGGTGGCGTTCAGAGGAACTGGTTGGTTCAGAGGAAGCAGGTTGCTGATACAGTTGGCAGAGTCAGTGCAGTATTGATTGAATTGATCCTTTTTCGGTTGCCCAGTCTTTCACGGTCCAACCTCGAGTGATTTCGTGCCCTCCTCTGCGCCTGCTGAGGGCAGATCGCTGTGAGGTTGTGCTGACGACATTTCTCCAAAGCTCCAAACTCAGACTTTGTTTCAAAATGAGAAAAGAGACTTCTCATGATCGGGGAACCGTCGACGCTTTGACTACAACATTCCTGCTTTTTACTCTTGAAGGTCTTTGGGCCAGTGGAGAGACTCCGTGTCTGCTGTCGGCCATAATGGGTTTCCAGCTAGGGATCAATAACCTATCCCAGTATGACCACATGCTAACCCTTTAAGGACCCAAATAATGCCTCGACAGCCAATGGGGAAGCTTCTGTGTCCAGCACTTCCTCATGCCTGTTGGTTGTTCTTCGACTGTTGCTGGACCATCATCCTAATTACCGCCCGTTCCTGTCGACACAGGGGCTGTCAAACAGCCCCGAGCCAGAGCTGCCTCATGTGCTAATTGTCAGTTTAAACATCCACCAACATATTTGTACGCAGTGCTCAGCAAGAGGCTGTGGAGCATTAGAATAAGGCCAGCTGACTTCCAAAATATCTTTCTCTCCCTTTCTGTGTGGGCTTTGAGCTGCAATCATCGATAATAATGAGCAGGGTGAAAGGCACAGCAAAGCTAATTTGTTTGTTGGTTAATTGGAGAGCGACATGCAGATTATCTAGCGTGGAGAATATTATGTTTGGTTTGCTGCCAGTGAGCTGGTATCATCTGATGGATTACACTTTTTTTTCCAGACTTATTTGCTTTAATAATGGATCCCGCCATCGTGCTAATCAATTCACCAGGGGAGGAATACTTTCAAATGGGTTTTTTATTTTGGCATTTATGCCGAAATAGCCTAGCAGTGACTCATGTCTGGCTCTGTGTGATACAGAGGTGGAAAAACATCTGGATGAATTAGTTATGAGAGTGTCCACGTATAAAGTAGACCAGCCATATGAAATATTAACATTTCAACACACTGGATTTAAACATAGGTTAGTTTGCAGGGGAGCTCTTCTCAAAATAGAGACGTGGTCGACCTGGGACAGGACATCAACAAATAAACAAAAAACGTCAACAATCTTTGCTTACAAAAGCTTTGTCTGTGTCCGTTTTAATCCCCATACGTAACCGTAGACCTGAAGACACCACACGACTGGACTCGCTCAAATAAACTCTCTTCTCCTCCACATGAAGGTATTTGTATCATCATTAAAGGAGCTAGCTGTGATCAACGACTGTCAGTGATGATGCATGTCAGTCGTTGTCTTCCTGACGGGGGGGGGGAGGGGGGGGTCATGTGATGGGAGACTGACAAATCAGCCAAGGCTGCATCATCATTGGACTAAAGCCCCAAAACCCCCCAGAGTTTTCAAACTAAAACTCAAAGTATCAGTGGTACTAAAACTGCAGTTTTGTGGACGCAGATGGTTCCTTGGCAGAGCTGAAGCTTTCTCCAACCAAACTAGAGCAGAGTGCACGTGTAGCCTGACTTCACCCACTTCTATTATATTATACGAATGTGTCGTTTAACGGTGAAAAGCTCCGGCTCCATAATAGAATTACTTGTCTTTTTAGACTCCGTGCCATTGAGGCTGAGAGTGAAAGAGCTCGGTGCACATAATGGAGGAGGAGAGGAGCAGGCAGAGCGCTGCAATTGTCCAAATGTCACAGTTCACGTCTCGTGCACACACCCAGTTTTGTCAGGGACACAGCAGGGACAGTCCATACGTACGTAACGAGACTGTCGCAGCTTTATTGTGACCAGCGTGTCCTCCCTGAGCAGCTGGGAGGGTTCACAACTGACTCAACTGTCACAGGAACTTGATGCAGCAGCTTCGGTTTTTACCTTCACGTGATTCAGCTTTTTCCCTCCCCGGCGCTCTCTCACAGCAAGGTGACCGGCGTCTTTCAAAGAGGAAACCAGATAAGACCCGAGACCCAGGAGCATATTTAGATGTCCTAAATTAGACTGCACAAGCCTGAGAACATTGTGAAGATGTACACACACAGACCAGGCTGTGGTCACCATGAGGAGCACTGGTACTTGATGAGGTCAGTGTTCATGCAGGAGAGGTAACACACACACACACACACACACACACACACGTGCCACCCTCCACAATGAGCCCGGACCCTGACCACAGCTATCTACCACCACCATGACCGGTGTGTGTAGTAACCGAGCACCCTCGCATCTACTCCCCATCACTCCGCCGCCACAACTCAGCTGTCAGCTGCCTCTCCTCCCCTGTCCTCCTCTCCTCCTCCTCCTCCTCTCTCCTTCTAGGTGTTCTGTCCGCCACGCGCGATGCCCTTTCATCCTTTTGTCTCATTGGGAACCGCGATCGCCTGCTGTCAGGAAACAAGAAGGGAGGGACTCACCGAGCAGGAGGCGGCAGCAGGAGCAGGGAGCGGAGGCTGCAGTGGCGGAGGAATCCCCCTGGCAGCGGATGTGTAAGAGTGTGTGAGAGAGGGAGCGTGGCCGTTTGCGTGATTGCACGCGTGCGTGTGCGTGTACATGCAAGTATGTGTGACAGAGTGTGTGTGTGTGAGTGAGTGAACGTGTGAGTGTGTGTGTGTGTGTGTGTGTGTGTGCGTGCGGGTGTGTGAGAGCTGATCCAGCAGATGCAGGCGGCAGCCACCAATAGAATGAGGGGAAGGAGAGAGAGAGGAGTGTGTGAGAGACAGCAGAGGAGGGGTGTGAAAGCATTACATCATGGACCATGGGTTTGTGTCTGCAGCACCAGTACTGTACCTGCATTAAACAGAGCTGTGTCGTCATGCTGGCTGCACCTGCGTGTGCGTGTGTGTGCGTGTGCATATCAGCAGAACCTAAACAACAGATCAATTAGATATAACCACATGAATCCTCTGCTCTTGTCACAGCTTCCATGTACAGATGTGTTCCAGATGTGTTCCCCCCTCTCACAGTTTGCCACAGATGGGCATTTCAAAATAAAATCTCAATCCTGCCCCTTTTCTCACCACAGGACGCTCACTCAGCTACCGGCTAATGTCTCCCTTCACTCAGTCGGAGAAAATAAAAAAAAAGCACTGATGGACGCCACTGACATTTTCTCCGGGCTGTGACAGAGAACATCTTGAAATTGAAAACACACACACACACTTAGAGCCGCTGCAGCCATCTCCTGACTTTATGCTTCCATAGAAGAGGGAGATAAGGGGGAGGGAGTGAGACAGGAAGGAGAAACAATGACAGCTCAGGGTCATCCTCGCTCCCCTCCTCTACGGGACCGGAGCAGGTGGCACCAACGCTGCGGCGTTGGGCCTGCGTCGGGCCCTGCAGGCCCTCTGTGACCTAGAGCACGTTGGTGTCAGGACGCAGCGATACCAAGCGACTCCGCAAGCAGCCGCCCCTTCGATCGGCGCCACTGTACTGGAGCGACTCGGCCTCGGGCGTCCAGACGTGTTGAGCTTTCAGGTTTGTTCTGTGTGCCGCTACAGGGTTTGCTTCAGAGATAACAGGCGCAGTGATTCAGCAGCAGCGGGGATTAATGCAGCTCTCGGGCAGATATCATACCTCGCCGTGCAGAGGCAGTGATTGATGATACTGTTTACAATATTTCTGGCGTGCTCGCCATCACGCAGGCGGTCAGAAGTGCTGCCACTCGAGCTAACTCCTGCCAGTAGCATTTTATGAGGTACTGGATATTTTACGCACCCCCTCCCCTCCCTAATTATTCTCCCTGCTGGTTCGAGTTGAGGCCGGTTTTAGCTGAAATGAGTCACGCTGAAAAGTGGCTTCTTTACAAACAAATGTCCTCTGATCCTGAACACAGGCAGCACCTTCTGAGAGGTGGGTTGTCAAGAGAACATTTCAACTCATTTCAACATAACCACACTCCTGTGAGTATCTGCTTTATCAGACAATGTATTTAAAAAAAAAACATTGACTGGTTGGCTCGAAAGATCAAAGATCAAACTGTCTTTGAACTTGCAGGGCTAATGATAACGTAGCGTCAGTGTACCTCCTGACATCGAGGTCCATTTCCCCAAACACAGCTTTAGCCGAAGGTTCAAACGGTTCTGGGCGGCAGTGGTCTTGGTTGCTAGTTAGCAGGACGCTTATTGTAGGTGGTGAAAGTGTTCGTGCTGCCCCCTGAGTCTGCGCTCAGAGCTACACAACCACAGCTTATAGCTTTATCCAGCTAATGGTCACGTGGAGAAACATCAGGGTGAAGTTTCACTAAATCTCTTTCCCTTGTGTTTGAACCGCAGAGCTCGTGACGACGTCCTCATCCCGTCGTTCCAGAGGTGATTTTGCAGCGATGCTAAATTAAAGCGGTCTCTTTGGAAAGGTTAAGCTCATGTGCAACAATTATTGCCTCGGTACATGAGAGTATGTGTGTTTCTTCTTTTTTCTCCACTTCCCCCTTTTCTCAGTCTGCTCTAAATGGGTTTGACCTTCTGTCGGACATGAGCCATTAAAGGTCGTCTTCACTCACCACATGAAACGTGACAATGGCTAATGGGCCCTCGCCCACATGAGAGTGGATGTGAATCACTTAGGCCGCATGTTGTTTCAAACACATGCACTTCCCACACCGCTGCCCGTGTGTCGGAGGGAACCACTGAGAGAGGATCATTACACGAGCCTGGCTTGGTTTATATATATCGATATATATCGATATATATATATAGCATTGGAATTCAATAGAGAAACCAGCACACTGAGACAGTTCATATGAATCCATGAAGTGCCCATATCGTCCATCATGGTCGACTTGTGATGTGTAAGTTCCAGTGAAGCTGTATCTTCCTGGTCTTACAATAACACGGCCGGGCCCTGCTGGGAGGGGGCCACATCTAAAGTCAACATGGTGGCAGCGTTCCCAGGCTCTGGAAGCAGAGGAGGACAAGTGGCGCTGCGCTGACTGCTCGGTTCACACAGCTGTTTGCTTCCAAACAAAACTTCAATTTCAGTTATCTGAAAGAATTCAGAGAGTCGCTGTGTTGACACATCGTCTTTCTTTTGTTTTTATTAGGAAAAGTATGAGTGCCCCTCGTCTCAGGCATGATGAGCCAGCATGAGCCCCGAAACTGAGGAAGCAGCCAATATTAATATTAGTATTTACTCCAATGCTTCTTCTGCTGGGCTAAACATTTAATTTGCTGCCTCCTCCTCTAAACTGATGGACGCTTCATGAAGCTGAGGTGTCTGTGAATATCCCTGAGCTAAGATCTAGGCCGTTGGTTTACCAGTGAGCGATGTGCTGTGGTCGGACTTGAGGAATGATATCAATAACAGCTATGGCTGGCCACAGAGTCATTGTGAAAGAAGCCCACGAAGCAGACGGGATCAGAGTTTCTGGTGCGTGAACACGAGTGCCACTTCACATGCTTGTGCCGAGCGTCTCTCAGGGTCACGACCGTCTGTGCTGCTGTTCTTTCATTATTCCCTGTTTTAGTGCCAACAGACACAGAAGTTGTGGATGGGAGGTAAA
The DNA here is from genome assembly GCA_016785235.1 of Pseudorhombus dupliciocellatus. NCBI lineage: Eukaryota > Metazoa > Chordata > Actinopteri > Pleuronectiformes > Paralichthyidae > Pseudorhombus > Pseudorhombus dupliciocellatus. The sequence goes on from JAFBJW010000365.1 coordinate 5,101,432, forward strand.
AGAGTAAACACAGAACAGAGGAGGCCACTGAACTGAAGTCACTGGCCCACAAGGACAAGATTTAACATATTGTTCCGAATTTATGGTAAAAAAAAATGTGATAACAATTCTTGGTGTCAGATCTATAGCTTGTGTAAGAAGCACGTTTCAACTGTGATAGAATTTCATGTAAATCATTTTTATGTGCATCCTAGAAAGAGAGCTGATTTTGCGTTCAGTGATGAGAATCCATGTTAGGATTATTGAATTCTTATGGGATGCATTTCACTTTAATGACGCACAGCCGAAGATGATTACATGCGTTTTAATCTGCAGCGAGCTGCGTGGCGTCAAATGAAGCAGACAAGAGAAAAATGTAAGAACCAATTCACCCGAGTGTGGAAAATGCTCTGTCTCCGCCCGTGAGGAGCATTCCCTGATATTGGGCTTTTCATTTTCAGAACCATGCACACCAGCCAATGCTTAATGCCTGAATTTATTTGGCTTTAGAAAATAGGCTCCACCCCCCATCACGAATGGACTGTATTTAAATGCATAAAGGTGTCCCCTGGCGTCTCCAGTTATCAGCCCAGACCCCCTCTCTCCTCTCACCACCATGCCTGCACTGTCCCCTGTTGCCTTGGCAACCCTCAGGCCAGCCAGGCCTCTCTCTCTCTCTCTCTCTCCCTCCCTCCCTCTCTCTTTTCCCGGATACACAGGGACATCTGTTTTTGCCCCCGAGCAGCTGAGGAGCCACCCACTAAGGTTGTGCAGAGGGGAAGGTGAGGCACGGGGCGAGCACGAAAAGGAAAGACAGCTCAAGTCAAAGTGAAGAAAAAACCTTTTTCGTATATTAATGTTCCTGAAACGGGCGGCACACACGTTCCCTGAAACCTAAAGCTTTAAGGTCAGACGCCGCTCAGGATCGTCTCGTCTGGGCTTCAGGTCAGAACTAGGCGGGTGTGCCAGACTGGAAAACAATGACGTGTTGGTCAATTTGAGAACAGATTCAGGTGCATTTTGACAAACGGTTATAGGGAAATTATTCCTTCCAGTGAGTTGGATGAGACATTTATTACACATCGTTGTTCGGAGCTGAGTGGCAGCTTAACCGAGTTGAACTTGAACAACCAAAAACATCCAGAAATGTGTGTAAAAAACATGAAGCTAATTTTACCATCAACGTGCGACCTGTTTGCATTGCTTCTGTTAATTCAGCCCAAACATCAGCTGAAACCCGTGTTCACCTGTTGTTACGTTCTCTGAAGGTGAATGAATGTGCCAGAAGGTCCCTTTTTCAAACGTTTTTTCTTACAATTGTCGTATTGTATTTTCTTTAATCTACATGTAAACGGATCCTGATAATAAAACAAGTTTGTGTTTGTTTTAGGAAGCGCTCGGCGGCTGCATGGTCGTGAGAAATAAAAAAGTTCCACCACATTTCAGTTTGAGTACAGAATGAAAAAGTAGGACTAATAAAGGTATTAATAGCTTTGATTTATACCGCACCTTCCAAGGACACCTCAGAGGGTTAGCAAAGCAAGAATGAAAATAAAAACGTCCAAGGACAGGAAATAATATTTGAAATGTGAGTTGAGTGTTTAATGAAAACGAATGAGGACGCTGAGGATGAAGCTTCAGGGCTGTGAGCCTTCTCATCCATGTGTGAGAAAGAAGGTGAGCGAGGCTTTTTCTTAAGACGTCGGGCTCGTGCTTCCTCCAGGAACTAAAGCAAACTCACTGACCTACACCACCGTCACGCTCTGTCTGTCTGTCTCTGTCTGACACATGTCACACATTATGTGTCCATGTCTTTGCCTCAACCAATAAAACAAAGACAAGAAAATAAACAACGCAAAGTGAATTCTGGGAGAACAGTTGGAAACTGAATGCGCACACCGAGGGGCCCGTCCTCGTCTTCTGTGTGGAGGGATTTTAATGACGTGTCAAGTAAATGGTCACAACTCTGTCTCTTCGTCTGGTCCTCATCAGCTCTAATTGCCCGGTTGTGTCTTTGAAGGAACTTCTATCATACTCTGTGTGTGTGTGTGTGTTTTGTCTCCCCTCTGGCAGAACACGCTGTTCTGCTCCTAACAAGATCGTTCAGTCTCACAGAGCCTCTCTGGTCAAGGAATTCTCAGAGTTCAGGCTAACAAAGGACACGAGAGGCAGGTGCAGTCTGGAGTTGGTCCATTCAGGGGACACTGATGGGTGCGTCCCGACTGGTATTAAAACTTGTTTTACACATAAAAAATATAAAAACCTTTCAGCTGACATTTATTGACATGTATCCCAGATACAGTGAGAGTGGAAACAGATCCATGGTCTCACGTCTGAGGGGAAGAGAGAGAGGAACAGGACGTCCCTTGGCCTTTAACTGTCTCCTCAGCCTCTCGAGGCAGCGAAGCAGTAAGAGAGACAAATATGGAGGTTTCTGCGAGCGAGTGTGACCGCGCAGGGTGGCAGATCTTGTGGAACAGCTTGTTTTGTTGACGCTGGTAATGACGAGATACAAATCACTGAGTTAATGAGCTCGATCATGAATGCAAACATGAGGACGAGATCATCTGCTTCCCCCGTGACGTCTCTCCGCTGCCTCCGTCGACGCACGGATCCCTCGCTGCGACCCCGAGCTCCCACGCTTTGCTGAACAATGGTCGCAAAGGAGAGTTCAAAAACAAAACCTTATATGGGGCTGCACGTCCCATCGGAGCTGGGCCGTAGTACCTCTGAATATCAGAGCAGGAGAATATTCTCTCTTTATCTAATTCTCTCAAGCTCTGCCTGCGCAGCAAAGCCCTGCTGCTTTCAGACATTAAATCAGAACAGTTAGGTCCGGAGAATGTGACTGTAAGAGAACACGTGGAGGTGGGGGCGGCGTGTGGGAGGAGCTTACAGGAGGTTGACTCTCTGGGCTCCGGTCGCCCAGAGCTCTTGAATCGGAGGGTCTCCGTGCCATCGGCCTCATCATCGCCTCCTCTTTTTACTGAGCGTTTTGTTCATCTTGCGTTTTTATTGAGTGGGCAGCGGCATCGGAGCAGAGACATGAGAAAACAGGCAGCTTTGCATCGTGAAGTTTCCCTGCTGTATTTCACAACCTCAATGTCAAGAAAGTCACGTCCCAAAGCAACTGTCCACACAGCCTGTTCCAGCCTGAGACACTCAGGGCAGCGTCAAATGTAAATAAATGCACAACTGAAAATAGTTAAAGAGTAAATTGACCATTTTCTGTGCCAAGCATTTTAGGGAATGTTTATTGATGGCTGATTTTTAACAACTGGGTTTGTGGCTGAGGACCAGTTTCCAGAAGAAGTTGGGAAATAGTTTCAAAGCAAAACGCAGATTTAATGAGACAGTTTCAACAGTATGTGCAGTGTCGAACGGCTCCGCCCTCAAAGTGACGGCGTGACAGGCGAACCAGCGGGTCGATCACCGGGGGGAGCGGTCAGCAACACCAACCAGCTAGCGGCACACCAAGTTAATCACTCATTTATGTAAGTCACACACACACACACACACACACAGTGGGTCTGCAGAGCAGCCGGCCAGCCAGCCTGTCAGCCTATTAATCAGCCTGGCAGCCAGTCATCAACAAGACCGACGACATAGTGGGAACACAAAGGAAAGAGGGAAAAAGCTGACGAGTGGTTTTTCCTTCGCCGAGGACAAATATTGTCATAAATGTGAAACACTGGCTCAGCAGGATTTCAGAGGGGAAGAAATCGTCTGTAAACGAATCGGTCGCTAAATGAATGGATGAATGAACGTGTGAATTAGTTGTGTCGAGGTCAGCCAGCGGAGAGCATTCACTTCTGGATGCTCGTGTCTGCATCTTCCACATTTGTTCTGAACTGTGCATCTCTCATTTGTTGGAGTCACATGATTCTTTTTGCTGTGTGGGCTGCATGTGGTTCACATCACTGACCAGAGGTTATGTTTTCACCCCTGTCAGTTCACGTGTAACCACGATTTCCCAAAAAACGTGACTCACTCATTTCCATGAAACTTGTAAAAGGGAAGAGAAGCCATTACACACTGGGCTGACTCCAGGTCAGTGGTCGCTTCCCTTGACATTGCACTATTGTATTTTAGAGTGGTGGTGCAACTACAAATACAAATCAAGACAATTCCAATGTGTTGGGACTCGGTGGCGATGATTTTAAATTCAGCAAAAGTAAAAAGAGACGAGAAGAGAAAATGCCTCTCGTCAGATTCTGAACGAGATGATGACATTTAGAAAGTAAAGTAACCAAGATATTAAATTTTCATCACAGTGAGCCTCTAAAGTGTAAAAGCCATAATGGATGAACAACGATTTAATATTAATAGGTTTTATATGCATCACCTCAACAACAGTGTTTAAATTCATTCCATCACTGCCACACACACACACACACACACACACACACAGAATGAAACAGGGCTCGAAGCATGAAGGCTGAACATGAACTGGGACAAACAATATAAAGTCACAATGTGAAGAGGTGATTTATTTCTTTATTTATTCTACGTCTCCTGCATGTTTCCTCCCGGCTGGACCGGACCGGCGTGTCTCTGTCTGTGTCTTTCTGGGCAGTGACTGATTCGGGAGCAGCCATCTACATCAGTAATTAAATTCACGTGCTTTGTTGACGCGTGTTTGTCTCGCTCCGCTAAAACGGTTCTGGTCCAGTCGTTGTGAAGGAAACTTGATTCTGTCGTAACTGTCTCGACTTTTCCATCCTTTGAACGCTGAACGTTTCCACAACAGTGGAGCAGGGCGGCGCCGAAGAAAGCTGAAACAAACAGTCAGGACGTGGGTGTCCTGTTTCACATCAGCAGTGACGGGACATGAATCATATAACGCCGTTATTGTGCGTTTCCACCGCGTCTGCTGTGTGCCTGTGGACTGTCTGGATTCATCTGAGTTTGGGCCTCGATGCTACAGCGTAACTGAAGGACTGAAATATGCAGGTATTAGTCTGTATTAGTCCAGGTATCTGTGTATTTCTTTAATAGTCTGTACATTTGATATATTTATACATCAATATAATGAGCTCTGTCACGCTGGCCCTTCACATGTGTTTCTCTCTGAGGTTTTTTATGTCCCCCCCCCCCCCATGTTAAATGGTTTTCCTCACGCTAGTCGAGGATTAAGTGCAGGGGTGGGGGGTGGGGGGAGGCTTGTACCTTGTTCAGCCTTTTCTCAACAGCAACCACAGAAAAGAACATTCAGGTTTCAGCATGTGTCTCCTCTCAGTTTCTCTCGTGTCCTCGTCCTCCTCCTTTGGACCATGAGGAGAAATTACTCCCAGTAATAATAACAGTGATTTGTGAAAATAGGCGATGCAAATAAGGTTTGATTGCTTGATTGGTGATGCACACACAACGTGATGAGACTCGGAGCTTTACCACCAGCGACCGATCACTGAGGTCACAACAATTCAAGAGCATTCAGGTCTTTAAAAGACAAACAGCTGTGCTGATCATCTCCACTCCGGAAACAGCAGCTGAGGGAAGCTGACCTCCTCGCCGAGGAGCTGAGCGCCAGCGTGAAGCGTTCAGGCCTCACCTTTAGCATCAAGGAGCAGCAGAATCATGGGCATCTGCTGCCCCCACACCATCGGCACACAATACACGAGCCGAGCAGATGCAGCTTCTGCTGCAACAATGGGCTGTGACTACATGGAATTACTGCCTCTGCAGCTGAAAAGTGCCTTTTTAATTGCGTGCTCCTGGGAAATGGCACTAAAGGGTGGGGCAGATTTAAAAGCCTGCGTCTGGAATCTGCTGCAGATCTGTGGGTTTGAACGTGCAGGGGGAGAGAAATACTAATAATATAATATAATATACCAATAAAATGATTCATGTGGAGCCAGAGCGTGATGCATGTGATGCATCAGTCGTTTGGACTCTGCAACAACCACAGCACCTCTGAGGAGCGCGTACGACGGCGCACGGGGCCCCGTGCGTTCACGCATGTGGGCCGGCGCTGAGCTCAGCGAACAGCTGTGCAGCAGGCTGCAGGTGAAAGATGAGTCAAGTCCTGTGGGGCGACATCAATCATTGATGCTATGACACATCTGAGAAGGAGGGCAGAGAGAAACAGAAGGTAAGCCAGGCGGGAGCAGACAGCCGTCACACTCTGGGCACCCAGAGCTCCGACCTGCTTCAGCGGAGGAGGAGGAGGAGGAGGAGGAGAAGTCGTCACTGGCTGTCCAGGCCCAGCCGAGCCCATTACAGCCGGCCCAGAGGGGAAAAGAAGGATATGATGCAACGTGTGACAGGCGCTTTGAGTCATTTTCCAGAGACACTCGTCATTTCCTGCACTTTAGTATCATTCTATCAAATTAGCTGGTAACGCAGGTCCCTGGGTGCGTCAACGTACAGATTAAAAACAACACGTGTTTTCCCCGTCATGTGGGTGTGGACCAAACTAAACTTTCCTCCGGTTTACAAACAGGAAGGAGGACAGATTGAAGCGCAGGGACCATTCAGACTTGTTTCCTGACTGACGTCTGATGCTCCTGTGCAGTTCACAGTGTTCTGCTGATATACATCCATGGGTCAAAGCCTCTTTACATGATGCTGCACGGCTGAGAACAAAACGCATGCATGCAGACTTTGGCAGAGCCTCCACGGTGTGATTCATGGCAGAAGTCCCAGAGTGCATTTCAGCTTTGTCGAACATTTCTGGCACAACGCCCACAAGGAAGAGAATTTCTCTTCTGTTTATCCAGGAGAAACTTTTTTTTTTGTCCACTTCCCTGCAAAATATAAAACATTGTTGCTCCTGAACGTAGTTTCCCCCAGTTCATGAAAAAGCAGAGGTATCCCAGGTTAGCAGGGGAACACCTCCACAGCGTCTTTGACCTCCCAATCAAAACCTCAACATCCCAGAGAGGAGAGAGAAACGGCCTGATGCACCTTTGGGAGAGGGGGCGAGTAATGAGCCATAAGTCAGGGGGATGTGACCAACAAGGCCGGTGGGACGTTCTGCTCCTCTTTAATGAACACAATAGGTCTTTGAGTGCTGAAGTGACTCAGTGTTAACAGGATGTGATGAAGCATCATCTCCTGACCCGGTAGATGGAGGATAACCTCTGGCTGCTGGCTCTCCGGAATGTGACGCTGCCAGTCGGGGTCAGGCTCTGATCACTTAGAATGAATGTGTGTTTGAAGTGGTTTTTAGTTTTGGACCATTTTACATTTGTCTCTCTGAACATCCTCGTTTTTCTTCCTTGTCATTGTGAAAATTCACATCTGCACCAGAGATCTGTTCTTATGTCGTCACTGTGGCTTCAATATAACTTCACTCACTAAACGTTTATCTGGAATAAACAAGTGCTCTTATGGCAAAATATAAAATAAAACCAGAAGAAATCCCACTGACTGATATTGGACGCAGAGGCGATATATTCTTACACAGAAATAAAGCAAAGCAAGCCAACATTAGTGTCTCTAATGCGTGACAAATATTAAATCTGTGCCTACGCATTACTGACGCTAATGAAAGCCACTGTGCTGCAGCCTGTAGGTGCAGTTGTTCAGCCACACAGAGAAAGGCTTTAAAATGTTTGTACACAAAGATTAGCTTGGCTTATTTCCCCTTCTTCTATTTTGTACCTCAATTAATATAATGTAAATGAGCATATATGAATTAAAGGTTTGTTAGGGTTATCAGAAATATACTCTCCAACTTGGGTGTAAACCATGCACATATTTTATTAGCTGATCTTTTCAAATGTTGTGATGAGATTTCGGCTGCCACGACAAATGAAATGATCCTCACCTCCTGATAAGAACCACCTGTGTGAAGGTGCCGTGAGGGCCAGTGGAGTAAGTCAGGAGGTTTCCCCGAGTCGAGTGTCGATACATCAAACAGCTGCGTTAAAGCTGCTCACGTCGGGGCAACAAAACACAAACGCCAACAGGTGCACAGCTTACATCCTCCCAAAAACCTCTGATTTCCCGCCATTTGCTTCCTCCACGCGTTCAGCTGGAAAACGCACAACAACGCGCTTTTGAAAATTCTTTGCCTGCGATGCACACAATGATCATCCTTCACTCACGCATCTGGAGGTAGAACTCACAATTTAATTTGGAATAATTACATGTTTTAGCCACTGTCTGTTTGTTTGGTAAACAGACAGTACTCAAAACGATAAATAAATTCAAACTTCCAGTTTCTTTTTACTGAAACTGTAAGAAAGAAAGAACGTAGAAGGTATTTCCCCTCCAACACTTTCCAACAACCAAGTCTCAAAACACTGACACAAGATTTTCAGATAAAGACCCCCCCCCCCGGTCTGTAAAAGTGATTGTGGTTGTTTTAACGGTTGCTGTATGCTCTGAAAGGAAAGCAAAGGTTTCATGCGAACAATAGAAGTGTTTGCTGGTCTCACTTACATGCTGATTAAAGTGCAGTTTCCAAGGAAACCTGATGGGTCAGTGCCACTTTCAACACTGTGTAGTGAGGATATCCTTCGCAGACACGAACACAGAGTCAGTCAGTGCGTTTGGAACGAAGTGTTTTCAGTTCAGATGCTCAGCTTTTCTTTCTGGACTGGTCGGATTATATGGTTACATTTATTTTGATCAAGAGCCTGGTAAAATGTCTACATTTCTTTACTCTTGAAAAATGAAGGGAAAATATCGCAGGTGTAAAAGTAAAAAATGTAAAAAATGCGCTAAAAAAAATATATATATCTGAGCGAGACTCCGTGTTTGAGAAAACTGTATCGGATGCGTTGTTATTTACTTTGGTCCATATCTGCGAACAGGAAGAACCCAGGGCTTTGATCCATGCTCTGGCTCTACCTTTGATGAGCATCCATCTTTATAGCCTGTGGTTATGTCCAGACTCGGGGTGGAACCCATCAGTGATTGGATAACTGGCTTTTGGGTTGTTAAAGGTGCACAGAACAAATGCTCTGGCACTGCTGCTTAATTTAATCATCTATGAACCCTGAGAGGCAGATGCATGATGGGTAACGCATGTACACCAGCTGGACATGGTATGACTTTATTAAGACCTAACGCAGTAGTTCTTCATTTGTGGTATTTCAGCACCCTGAAAACGTTTGTCTGGACTCACTGCTTTCAGCTTTTCTCTTTTTTCTTTCTCTTTGGGCTCAAAGGCTCAAACTAGAAATATTATTTATGACAGTGTGAGAGGATCGTTTCAGTATTACTCCACTGAAGTAATCAGATCAACTCTGCATTCGTCTGGTGACGCGGGGGGGGGGGGAGTAGAGGTCTTACTTTTAACAACATAATTCACACAGTGTCGAGCCACTTCCCTGACACCGACTTCTGCTTCTCTTTTATAAATAATGCAGTTACTGTGAGACGCCCAGCTGTCGATGGAGATGTCTGTAAAGTCCCCTGTCTGTCTTGTCTCTCGGGGGACATTGTGTCTGCATGCAAACAGACACAAACTGAAGTGGAGCCAGCGACCCTGAAATAGGCACCAGAGCTCGGGGGCCTGGGAGCTGTGGGTCAGGAAGTCGTGCAGGACAGTGTCATCCTGGTGCCAGTTATTGGCCTCCCGTCAGGGGGTGAGGGCGTCCGCGGCTAAATTCGACCCCTCGGTGGAGTAGATTCCTGAGACACCCTGACCCCACCGCGGCATTCACATGCTTCTCCCGCATTCCCCAGCAATGCAACAGTCAGTATGCTACGTAACACAGTAGTACGGCCTTTTGTAAGACGGGAGAGGAATAAAAGCCAACTTTTGTATATTTGAAGCCAAATGAAGCAGAAACACTTCTCTGTGTTCTCAGTACTTTCCAACACAGGATACTTCTTTGAAAGAGGCTCTTACGCAACAGCGTGCACATTCTCCAGGGATTTGATTTGAATTTGAACACGTGAACTGTATTTGCCTCAACACGCCCTGCCTGTGCATCTCTGGGAAGCACTGAGAGCTCGGAGCGAGCTGTCAGAGGACGTATGAGGTAATACTGTTACACCCTAATAAAAACACGCTGTCCGGTGAATGGGAAAACAGAGGATCGCGTTGCCTTGAATGAATAGCAAACATATGGCTGCTCGAGGTCAAGATGTGCTGGCGTAACAAAGTGTGCACGCTGGCCTCTTTAACGTGCATGCCCACGTTTACTGTACGCAGTGAACAAAGTGCTTTTAGTATTTATTTAAACACAATGCTAACACGCCGATGTTTAGTAGACAAACATGGACAAAATGCTAGCATGCTGTTGAGTACGTATAATATTCATCATCATATATTGAGCATACTAGAAACACTAAAGGAACCTGTTTGGTCATCAAAGTCCATGCTTCACCTGATGGTGACGACCAATGAAATGGTACAGTATTTACCAATGTGATTACAGCGCAGAGGAAAGCTGGGTCTATCCTCTGGGGTCCATGAATGTGTTAAACCCACTGAAGGTGTCTTATAGTTGGACAGACCAAATATGTCTGGTTACTGACCGACACCTTCATAGTGCTTATGCATGGCACTGAACCTGAACTCGGAGTCGTGTTAGTTTTTCTTGGACAATCTGGTAAATATTTGGTTGCAGCGTTGGATCTAAATCAAGGGCTTGATTTGTGCTGTAAATAAGGGAGAGAGTGGGCAGCTCTGTTATGATTTCAACTGGGTCTGTGGGCTGGAAGTTGTTGTTTCAAAGTTTTACAGTAATCAAGCTGAACTTTTATTATGTTTTTTTAGGTATTGTGCAGGAAGCCTGCCCGGATTCCTGCTGTCCTCCGTCAAAAAACTCTGCCTCGCAGTCTCACTCAGTTACACAACTTCAACAGATGACATCATCGTTGGCTCCATCACTTGCAGTTTTAGACGAAAATTGCACTTGATCACAGGAATCGGTCTCAACTGGCTGAGGCCATAACACAGAGCACATGGTATATCCTGACTCTTTACGTGCGTGGTCTGCTTCCCATTAGTTATTGTGCAACATGTTTGTCATCCCGAGGAAGAAACGCAGCCATAGATTATGAGCTCATCGCGCTCTTCCTGTGTCAGCCCGGAATTACTGGACACCAGTTTCCATAGAAGAGTATGATTGATAAACGCACGTAAAATAGAAGGAGGCCGGATTAAATGACACATTAGGCCTCACTACTCTGCTTTAGTATCATATCTGACATATCTGACCAACACAGCTGAGTGTGTGGGGGAGAGAGAGAGAGAGAGCTGTAAATAGTGAACGATCTTAAGTGATGAAGCAGATGGTAATCACAGTCTAGACAGGAGAGGCAGAGGGGAGGCAGGTGAGGAGAGATACTGTTAAATCACCCACCCACAGCAATTACATTTTAAAGCCCTTTTCAAAGGGCTTTGAGACTCCACTGTATATTCTCCTCACCGCAAGATGCAGGCGCTGAAATTATCATGGGAGCGCATCACGATGAACCAGACTAGAATGCTAATGTGCGGGGGAGTCGGGGTTTAACGCACGTCAAAGCATTTGCTGCAAATTACCGCACAGATTCTGCCTGTTGTGTGAACAGCACTTTTTCTCCTCTGACATAAAGACAGGAGCTGTGATGAAGGATGTGAGAGAGCCTGAAGCAGCGCTTCCTATGAGCCACCCTCACAGCTCATGATTCTTTTACATGACAATCAAATAAAAAAAACTCATCATTATTTCACATCATCTCCTGCTACTTTAGATTTGACTTGAATTACTCGCTAGTATTCCGATTCACTCAATGTGTATGGATTGGCCTCCACGTCCAGGGCACTGAAGCATGTTTATGCAACAAGAACAGGGTCTGTCAATAAGACTCTGAGGGACTGCAAGGCTTTATGGGTAAGCTGACGGCCCAGTCCAACAGGGGAGGAAGGCGCCTTTAAGACGTAAATATCACGATCAGCTCCAGGATTAATCACAATCTTCATCGGTGGCTCAAGATCATCAGAGGTCTTCCTCTGGAGGGTATCAGTGTGTGTAGGTGGAGAGCTCCTCCTCCGGCCGTTTAGCACAGGAGCAATGACGTCACAACAGTGAATGGACGAAGAACAGCTCAGTTGAGCAAAGGCCAGGCTCCAGGCTCCAGGCTCCAGGTGCTCAGTGGAGGGCGAGCGCCCTCTAGGGGCAGAGCTGTGAACACCCTCACAACGCAAATGGTCACGAATGCTCCTGAGAGCAGCTTTAAATGGAGAAATAAAGTTAAAGTTTTAATCTGCCTGAGGGAGCTGAGCTATTCTGACACATCAACAGATTGTACTGTGTTTTTCCCTCACAGTAAACTTCCGGTTTTGATCCACGCTTAAAAGTTGTTAATGTCACACACATCTTCTGCAGTAATATAATGTATTTAAATATATTATTTTTTTAAATAAATTGTAAGACAGTATATTATCATTAGGACTTGAGAAGCAGCAACGTGTCGGCAGAGCAGTTGAAGTTTGAGCTGTTCACCAGCAGGGGTCAGACTTCATCCAATGTTTAGCTATAGCTCTTTTATTATTAGTATTAATTATCTCCATCTGCACCGTTGGTGTAATGTTGCCTCCTCAACAACACTGGGCTCTCTTCCTCACAGGCCTCCCACTGGACAGAGTGAAGCAAGGGTCAGTGACACACATGTTCATGTCTTTAGCAGCCATCATCCTCTTACTGTAATCACAAAGCTCTCATATGAATTTAAATGTATATTAACGGCTGTTATAACACACAGATACTTGCCAACGTGTCCAACTTTAATCTGCGTTTAAAACCAATTCATCTTTTGTGGAAAGGGAAAGGGCCAGCTCCAATTCAGGGACATTTTCAGGGAGGCCTCAGGTAACTGAAGGTGAATGTCTGCAGGAAAGCGTTTTTAACAAAGATACAATTAGCAGAAAAACAGTTCATCAAAATGCTAACAAAGCGCCACCTGGCTGAGAGGCGATAGACAACCGGTCTCTGCAGCCGACTCCAGTGTCAGTTGGGAGATCTGGTTGCAGGTGTGGCTCCATTAATCCTGATTCAACCCTGGCTGCGTCCCAGACCACTCACTGATCAACCTGTGGTTCAGCACGTCCCCACAGTGAGGCTGGTGAGGACAGCGGTCCAGGGTGGACGCCAGACTACAGTCTGATGTTGAAACCTGGATCGTTGAGTTCAGATTCACTGAAAATATACAATGAATTGAGGAAGTTCATTGTATTCAAAGTTTTAAGCTGCTTGATGTGATACAGTACGTGTAAACACAAACAGTGCAAATCACTGAGTCTGTTCAGATGGAGAGGACATAGGGTTGTTGTCGTTGTTGTTGATGGTTTGATTGGCGGCCGGCGTCCTGTTTCTAGTTGCATTTCTGCCACCTACTTCTTTTTATTTGGTTCTTCTTCTTCATCTGTCCATCTGATGATCTGTCGCTTCATTTGCACATGGAGTGAAGCGGCAATAAAAAATAAATTAATAGAGAATTAAAGTAGAAGGCAGAAAACAAATTGTATTAAACCTGCACATAGTCCTTCAGCAAATGATACACAGTGAAGAAGCTAAGCCTAAGAATGTGTGAGCAGGGTTTTTTCTTTTAAATAATTTCCGATGCAATATATATTTGAAGTGTTTTTAATATGTTTTCCAACATGTCTGCACAGTCCAGGGACAGGCTTGGTGCCACCTGGTGGTTTGTGTTAATGGCCTAAAAATGGTGTTTCACTCAGGAAAGCATTTATATATCATGTTTTGCTTTGTTTTTTAAAATGTGTTTGTTTGTCTGTTGTGTCATTTCCTTTTGTGATAAAGATGGAAGTGTCCTCCTCGGGGCCCGTTAGAGCGGAACACCGGCCGCTTCCTGTCAGACCTGGCGGTGGCTGTGTGGAAGCCCCTGGGTGAGAATAAAAGCTCGTTGGGAGCCGGAGTGGAAATGCAGATGATGATGAACGGCTGCCGCCGCCGCTGGGTCGCACTGAGTCCGCCTTTGACTTGTGGCGCTGAGGAGGAGCTCGGTTGTTTATTCATTCACGTCAGCCCCTCGCGTCCCTTCCCTCCTTCCTGCTACACACAACGGGGAGCCGCCGTTGTAACTGTGTTCCCCACGTCCACCGCAGCCACGTCGCCACCATAAACCGATTTTGGAACCAGGTGAGTGGAAGGGCTTTTCTGGGTTTCTCACCCCCCCGCCCCCCCTCCGCGGTGCCGCTGCGGACGGCGGCAGCGGCGGCGGCGGCGGGCGGTTGTTGTATTCGCCGGAGCGGTGACTTGTCCGGGCCGGCGAGGCGGAGTGCTTCAAGCGTAACTTATTACATTCCTCCCGAGCAGGACGCTAAATGTAGCCGCCATATGTGTGTGTGTGTGTGTGTGTGTGGCCATTTTCCCCCCGTCTCTGCGGTTCGCCTGTTTGTTTGTGCCCCTCGCGGGCTGCCTGCGTGTCGGTGCGGGGCTCCGAAAACAAACGGTCGATGTAGGTCAGCAACTACAGTCAAAATGTCGTCTTTTTCCCCCTTCTCCACTTCCACATTTTCTCGTGCCACAAACAGATGGCGTCGAGGGGGTGAAAAAGAGAGAGAGAGGGGGGGAGGATGGAGAGAATGAGGGGAAAGAGACGCATAGAGGAGTGTGGAAGGGGGCCCCGCCAGGCCACACTCTATCCCGGGTCCGTCCATCACTGAGCCCGGGACCCGCCTCCTCATGCCGGGCCACCGGAGGCCCAGATGTCTCCCGTGCGGCTCCGTCTCCAACAAACTTTTCCCCGCTAACTTCTCTGAAGCAGAGCGAGTTCCTCCTTCCTCACGCGAGGTTTCGAGGTTTATCTGGAGCCACAGTCCAGGTGTGGGGATGGTGTCTGGCCCCCGTCAGCCCTGGTGGAGGCCATGTGGAGGTGGGGGTGGGGGCCGCACCATGGTGATGCTCAGCAGCAGGTAACCTGTAGGTCGGCCTTCTGCTCCACAGGGTCAGGCCTTCCCCAGGGATCGCCGACAGGCCGCAGGTTCAGACCCTCCTCTGCAGCTCCACGCTGGCTGTCCGGGCCACTTCCTGTCCTTTTAGTTTTTTCTCCTTCCCCAGTGTCATTCTATTCCCACGCACAAGGCGCGGAGCGATCGCACTGCTGACCCCGCGCATACCTGCCACGCGCGGTCTCGTCACATCACGTGCAGTGGTGCAACCGCATGCAGCAAAGGCAGCTGCGTACGGAGCGTACCAGTTGGCAGCCCCGGGGGCTGGAGATGTGCTGTGGTGCGGCTCCGTGTCAGTCAGTGCACCTCAGTGGCTGGCAGCGGCTGAAAAGATATATTTGGGTCATCAGATTAATGGTCATTTGCATGGGAGTATTCAAATGAGTCGGCGTCCTTCGGCGAGGCGCCTGTGCCGTGCTGCAGATCTGGCTTCCTGGGCTTGGTGGCGCGGGTTGACCCTCTCTGATATCACCTGGAACGGACCAGAGTTGTGAAATGACGCTTTTCACTGACCTCATCATCTCGGTGCCTGAGGGAGTGAAGGGCGTCAACCGCCGCTGGTTAGCTCACCTCCACCAGTGTCACTGAAGCCCTTGGCTGCTGCTGCTGTGGTTGAACACTCTTTATTTGGTTGCCTTACCCAGTGTAAGTCAAGTGATGGTTGGCCTGCTGGGTGCACCCCCACCTGTCTTGAATAGAGAGCATTTCTGGCCTTTGTGCTATTTTCCCTGAACAGTGGAGGCCTATCATGGCTGGAGTGCTCTGCCTCCCAGAATGCAGTTTTAAGGCTCTTTGACTTCCACTGTTTGATGATAATATCTCCAGTCTGCTATTGCTGGAAGGCATCACTGCACATTTTAATTTGCTTTGCAAACTTGCCGTCTCCGAGTTGGCTGCTATATTTGTTGTCTTCCGTGTTAACCTTGTGTCGATGGCCTATCGTGCCGAGTTTGCTCTGCCTTGTGATTTTTCATGCAGTGTGATTTGCAGCCATTGCATTTATTTATTTGGACCAGGCTACTTTGTTTTGGGTGTGAAAGGATGCTAATGACGACATGTGTGATGCTCTCATAACCTGATTTAACAAACAGTTCACTATTAAATTTGTCAAGATCAACAAAAACCTTTAGTTTTGTACTTTGTCTGCAGACCCTATGCCTTCAAGTTGAACTGTGCAGTTTTTTCTCTCTGTCAGCTTGAGTTGTACAGTGATGAATGAATTTTCCCAAGTTTGGATCAATATTGTGTTATTACACTGCTGCAGCAGCGACACGATCTGTATGCTACTCAGGGGATCATAAACTGTTCATCCATGGATCATCAGTGGGCAGGGAAGCTGTGTTGATCGAGGTCCAGCAGGGCCAAACAACATGCACGTCAGGACATCCACAGTATTTCGGGGGGGGGCAATCATCTTTGCAGACTCTGGAAATTAGTCACATCTCTTTTGTAAATTAAATGACTGAAAGTTAAGCGTTCTCCTTTTTTCCTCCACCCTTTATCTGGATGTGGAACTGAAGCTGTGGTAAAAGGTTTAGAATAGCCGATGATGGTGTCAGCACATTGCAGTGCACAGTCGTGCTGCAGGCAGGGTTAAAAAAAGAGGCTGATGTTTCTCGAAGCACAAAGACCTAATGTGTAGGGCCTGTTGGTTAGCGAACGACCTCTAGAGCCTAGTGCCAGTTTGTGCGAGCAGTGAGAGGGTAACGCGAAGGCCCATCTAAACGCCACAATACTCAGGGCTTCTGGCGTTGGTCAAAATATGACAAATTAAGTCTGTTTGTGCTCCTGGAGCCAGCTGACAGTTCACTCTTTATCATCGATAAATGCAGCTTGTCTCTTCTGAAAGACATAAAAAATAGCACGGCTGTCTTTTCAGATATTACTGCCTGACTCAAATGAATCGTAGGTGTGTGCTTATAAAACTGGGATTGTTGTAATTTCCCGGATGCTGTGGTGATCTTCTGAATGGACCTCTGAGGATTTCAATTCTTTTTTTTCATGACATGCATGGAGCCCAGGGGATGGAGCACTGAGATTTATAACTTATCATTCTGCTGTAAACTGGATGGATGGGTATAGGGTTGTTGACAGATGTTCATGGTTACCAGAGGATGAAGCATTGGGACTTACTGGATCTCAGACTTTTGCCTTTGGTGTCAGCATATGTTGGAAATTCTCACTTATTCTTTATAATGGGTGAACATTTGCTGGATGGGTGGGTACAGAGTATATGGCAGATGGTTCATGGTCATTGCTCCTGTCACTGTTGGTCTTGATGCTGTCCTTGTTGTTATTAGTTGTGTGGCAAGTCATTTGTTGGTCTGTCAGTCCTCGTACTCGTAAACATTTGTAGTATTTGTCGTTTTGTTTAACCTGCTGTTGATGTGACTCGTACTCAGTGTAATTAGCTGAGAACTGAATCATGAGGGGACCATGATCGTATAGGCCGATCGCGTATTGTGCAAAATATCCTGTGTTCGCCTTTAGCCTGACGTCACTGCAGTCAGCTGCTCGCTTAGCTGAGTACATCTTTCCAGCATAATGTAAAGCACTGGCCTAGTTCACACCCCTTCGGATGTAATTTTAGCTTGGTGTGTGTGTGTGTCTGTGTGTATGCTTGTGAACGCTCACCTGTAATGTCTCTTTGTCTCACCGTCCGTTTGGCTCTGTTCTGTTCAGACTTTTCCAGTGACCCTGTGCAGTGTTTGGCCTTTATTATCTGACTAGTTAACTCACAGTGACTCACAGTGATTTCCCCTTTGTGGATTGTGTCATTGTGTTGATTTGATTGACACCGGTGTTGCTGCTGCTCACGTTGTGTTTATGCTGAGGCTGTGAAGGGTTAGAAGTCGGACTAGACCGGGGCAACCGCACTTTTTCAGCTTGCAAGCTACTTATAAACTATATGTACACTATATGTTGGCGCACCTTGCCTAACTGCATGAACCTATATTTCACAGTACAAGTCTGTACATTTTGTGTCAGTGCAGTACTCTGATGACTTGCACTTTATGGAATCATCCTGTGGGAGCTGGGGTTTCTAGCTTAAGTTTTGGAAAGTCAGAAAAATATATCAGAGGCTAACAACGGCCCAAATTGCTATTTGTTTGCCGCAGCTGACACAGTTAAACACGTGGTGCGTGTCCCAAAAGATCTGTAGTGGACAGTTGGGTCTGTGGTAGAAATCCCGTCTTCAGACTTCAATAAATGTGATACCTTCTAAATGTTGTTTTTGTGGAAAGAAATGAATGTTCAATACTTATCTGAACATTAAGTATCAATGTTCTTTTAGAGTGAATAAAAGATTCTCACCACAGAACCATTGAGCAGCAGATTCTATTCATTAATGTTTCTATTCATAGTTTGGTCTTTAGCATAAAGTAATATATAACCTTCCCAGTCTTGATTTGTATGACTAGCCTGGGAACCCAAACATCTGCACTGAGCATAAACATCAAGGAAAGGAAACATAATCCACATCCAAAATAATTGTTTGTTCGATATAATTGGTAATTGACTAATTATGTCACCTCTAGTTTATCTATTACACCATTGGTCAATGTGCTCATTCAGGTCTGTAACCTAAGGTCTTAGGTTACAGGGATTTTTGGCAGAAGTTGAATATGAAATCGTTCTAGCGATGCTTTCACTGGTGTTTCATCTGAATTGTATGAAAAATGGAGGACGGTCCTCTCTGTGGATGCCGCCATGTTTTTGAGTCTTTTCGATGTGAAAAAAGTTTGGTGTTCAACCAGCTGAAATTATACTAATCTCATTTAAAGCATTCTGCTTTATTTCCTGTTATTATGTGTAGCTGTATTTTATGTAAAGAAAATTGAGTTGCCTTGTGTATGAAATGCGCTACTGCAAAAAAAGATTCCTAGCCTGGCCTTCTGTAAACAATAGTAGGACGACTATCACTTAAATGACTTGAATTCAGTGTTTTTTTTAGGTGTCATCTTTGCTGATGCATTTTCTATCTCCACATGTGCATGAAGTTGATTATTTAAAGGGGAGTGGGGTTGGGTGAGAGCAGAACAACAGAGCAGGGGAAGATACCCAAAGAGAGGAGATAAGTAGCGAGTGATGAAAATGGGGGAAAAGTGAGAGCGCGGGGGGGGGGGGGGGGGCTCATGGGAGGGGGGGGGGGTGTATCCATGGAAACATGAGGACAGAGTGATTGCTGAGAGGAGCATAAAGGAGTGATTTAGTTTGAAACTGTTAGTTACAAAGCACTGGAACAAAAGGGGTTGGGCCACCGCAGCCGTTGACGTATAGAACGACTTTAAATGTTCATATTTCCACTGAAAACAAATGCGGTTTGGTTCCATGCCGTCATAATTTATTGTGCTGTGGCACAATAATTAACTTGTAACATAAGGGAAACATGCTCTGAATAAAATGACATCTGGTGCTGATGTTGTAATACTGTTAGAAAAGATGGGTCTGCTTTCATTCAGTCCAAAGCGTTCTGTTTCCTCACATCTGCACCGAAGGACTGAGCTGTTCAACAAGATGGTGTCATGAAACTTTTTAAGGGGAGGGGAGATGAGACGTAAGCGGGACCAGCTGGAGTTAACACACCGCGTGTGTTACAGTGTAGGACTTTATTCCCCAAAGGATAAGCTCCTCATAAATATATTATCATGTATACTTGCCTCAAGTACTGCAAATATATAGGATACAATGAATGTGCCAGTTACACCTGCTGGAAGCATTCGTTCAGCTAACAATGTTGGTTTTATTATCAAAAATCAAATGTAAGAGCACCTCAGATTATCTTCCTCAAATCATATAAGTTGTTTTTGATCCTTTGGGGGAATATAAGGAAAAAAGCTTGAAAGGTTTATGTGTCACAGCAGTACAGGTCAGTGGTGCTCCAGCTTAGAGAAGAGGTTTGCTGGTGTATAACACTAATGTTATGTTGTGATATGATGCTTGCTTAAAAACGAGTTGAAATCATAAAGGAAGTGGACACAAGTATTCAACATCCAAATTCTGTTTGTTTATCAGCCTTATCAAAATTCTTTTGTCTATGACTTAATCATTTAGATTTTTCAGATTTCTTTTTTTTTGGAGTTTCATTCATTATCGTTTAAAGGTTCAGTCTGTAGAATTTAGTGACCTCTAGTGGTGAAGTTGCATGTTGCAGCTGAATACCTCTCACCTCACCCTTTTCTCCAAAACATTCAGGAGTGGTCAAAAACTAAAAACGGTTTGAAATATTAAAACATGGCTGCCACCGAAGAGCAGATCTGTGACATTTTAAATAATAAATAATTTAGATACAAAGGGCAGCGGTGGGTCAGTCCGTCCGTTTTATCTGTTTAATTTTTTTGCCCAAGTCTGATGGCGGCGGCAGCAGCAGCTCTGAATGGTGAGCTGTTGGTCTATTTCGCCTGAAAAGTAATTGCTGACCTGTTCTTTCTTCAGACTGGTTTTTGTTCTCAGTACAACAGAGGACACGATGTTCGGTCAAAGTGCTTTGAGGTCAGCACACTCTGCTGGGACCCTTTGACCTTTTCAGAGCGGTCACATTTGGCGGTGGCCGTGTTCTGACTTTTTCTAGGTTTGTTGTGTTTTTGCATCCAAAACAATAATCTAGAGAAATATTTCTGACCCTGTGAAGTCAGGACCTGACCTGTGAAGTGGTCAGAAATACCAACTGTTATATTTTCCTTCCTGAAAGTAGAGATACCCCTTGGGTTTTAAACAGGGCCACGTTGTGTACTTATCACAGTATTTCTAGTGTGCACCATTTTACTCCTGTTGCATGAACTGAGATTATTTAAATGAGTTATCAAAGTATTGGTGGCCTATCTGTCTATTGGTCCCTTCATCAGTATTCATTCTTTCTTCATTTGTTCTCAGGTCAAATGGTTGTAGTCACCCTGGGGTTTTCTCTTGGCCTAAGTTCTGATTGGCAGTGATGTAACTTTAAACATTAATTGCTGTCTGTGTTTCTTCCCACAAAATAAACAATGTCTGAAAATCCTGGATTCAGGCGCTGCCATCGTGCTTTGTGAGGTCATCTTTGGGAACCAGGAAGTGGAGGTGTGGTATTGATATGTCCTTTACTAATGCTTTTGCCTTGACCAGTCCATTTTGAATTTTACCCACTTCACCCCATTTTTATTGCACTGAATATTCAAACCGAGAATCCAGACTGGTATCACGGGGCTACACCTGGACATTAACACCTCATGTTGCATATGCATCCACATGCTTCTGATGATGCCAAATAAAAACACGTTTACGCGTAGACAGAACTCCAACCTGTAGCCGGCCTTGTCCCTGAGTCCATGGGGACAAGGGTGAGGCGAGGGGGTGATGGGAGGGGTGCAGCCCCCTCAGCGTCTGCAATACAGTGATGCCAGTCTGTGTGTGATAAGATAAACTCAGCCAATACATCAGTGTTGCAGCAGATGAAGAGTGAAGATCACGGCCTGTGGCCACATCACAGTGTACTGTACCTGGAGAGTGTGTGTGTGTGTGTGTGTGTGTGTCCATTCTTTCTTTTCCTCATGCTGCATCCATGTTTGTGAAACCCCACAGAATAGAGCGAGATGGGTTATGCTCTCTCTCTCTCCATATTTTTTCAACCTCTTTCTGTTTTTCTAGCTCCAGCTCTCTTCCCCTCCCCCTCTCTCTGTTCCTCTTTCCTCCTCTCTCCCTTTTTCAATCTCCCTCCCTCCCTCCCTCACTTCTTGTCTCTCGCTCTCTCCCTCCCTTTTTTCCTGTCTTGCTCTCGGTTTCCATCATGCGTTCCCCCTCCCTCTCCTCCTTCTGTCTTTGCCTCCCTCCCTCTGTCTCTCTCTCTCTCTTTCTTTCTCTCTACCTCTCTCACGTTGCACACTGCCCCTCCCTCCCTCTCTTTCTCACTCTCACGTTGCTCTCTGCCCCATCTCTCTCTCCCTCCGTCTGTCTCTCTCTCTCCGTCTCTCTTTCTACTGCTTCTCTTGCTCTCCCTTTACATCCTCCCATCCCCCACTGCTGCCTCTCATTCTCTTTCTCTCTTTCCTCTCTCCACTCACTCACTCACTCACTCACTCACTCACTCACTCACCCACCCTCCCCTCCCTGTTCTCTTTATCTCCTCCCCTCCCTCCCCCTTCAATCCCTCTCTCATTCCATCCAATCATCTGTTCTCTCTCTCTTTCTCTCCCTCTCTCCCTCTCTCTGCTTCCTCTATTACGCCCCATTTTGTCCTCTGCAGTTTCCCTTTCTCTCTCTTTCCTCCATGTTCTCTCTATCTTGTTGTTTACCCTCCCCCCCGACATTTATGATTCAAACTTTATTTTAAAACTGTTTTTTCTATGAAAAAAAAACAAACATGTTTGAGGTAGTTTTTTTTTAAATAAAAGCTGCATCATGAACAAATACCCTCCTCACTTTCCATCAAATCATATTTGTCTCTCTCTGACGTGTCCATCTCTGGGACCCTTTGCTGGCCTGTACCATCCTCATTAACCCTCATCATAATCACCCTCTTCCTTTAACAACCTGTCCCCAAGCCAGCTGTTTTTATTTCAACATGGCGGTTTGTTTATATTCAACAAGTGGTTAACTTTCCGGGCCACAAAATGACCACAAATGGCGGTCGCCATCCTCAGGGAAATGTAAACTGCATGAGCCACACGGCCTCCTCACCTGTCAGGTTCACGCCGCTGTTCCCTGAGGGAAGAGTTCGATCGGGATTTCGTGTAAGGTTAATGCACGGATTGACGTTTAGCGATATTCCAAGAGAATTCTAACACAGGGCTGTTGTAGGTTCTTGTGGTCAGGGATGTAAACGAGGTAAACATTCCATTTTGTTGCCTCCAGAGGAAATCAGACACGTCTCACAGCTGAAGCATCTCTGCAGCTGGGATGATCAGTTGATCTGTGGCGAAGATGAGCTGTGCTAATTGATGAAAGACAAAACTATAACGTGACTGCCCGAAATCCAAAATGCATGGAAACATTGATCTTCATGTTCTGATGTGTCAATGCATTAAAGGGGGACACACTGGGACCCAGTGACCTCACTGTGATGAGATCACCAACACATATTTGTCACTGTTGCTTCATCAGTGACTTGAGCGACAGCATTGATCGTTATTTCGACGTACGAGCGACTGTGTGGCTCATCGCTGGCGTGAGAGCATGTCCGGCTCTGTGCCTTCGATCCACTCACATCTAGAGCCAGTCTGCATCCAGCCGGCCGGCGTGGCGTTTACACCTGCTATCAGGACGCGTCTCACTTTGGTCGTATTTCACTTCCTGCTCCCGTTTGATTGTATCTCAGCGGAGCTGTTGCTACGAGAGGGAGGTGTTTGTTGTTGGTCACGCAGCCAGAACAGAGGGTTGCAGCAGATACAGTGCGTTTTGCATCAGATAAAAACTTGAAAAGTTTAGGTCGACTTTTCGTGGAAAAGAAGTGCATGGAGTTTGTCGGCGATGAAAGTCGCACCACTTGTGTGGTTAATCAAACGTGGCTCTGTGAAAGGGTTTAGCGAATCTGGGGCCATTTTTGGTCGATCGCTGTGGAGATGAAAATGATTGTGAGTTTGGTTTGATAAGATACGGGTTGTAGCGTAACTCCAAAGCACATCAGCTTTCTCTGGAAAGTTTTTTTGTTTGTTTCTTTGTTTGATGGAAACATCTGCCTTTCACGTCCCAGGTCCTAAGTATTTCTGAATATGTGCTCACACACAAAACTGAGAAGAAGTTTTTGACTTCCGATACCAAACTGTTGGCCTGGGGCCTCAAAGACCGTCCAGGCTGTAATATTGTCATGTATAGCCCAACTTTTGTGTTTTGTGTCTCAGTTTCATAATTGGCTGGAAGTTTGTGACCTTTTTGGACTCTCACGCTACCACTGGCACCATCTCGCCGCTCCACGCCTGCCTCCTCTCTCCACGCATCCCTAATTCTGCCGCTGGTGCGCTGGTCACAAGACGCCTTGCAAAGAGATGAAAGTTCATCACACGTGAACCCTGATGTTTCCGAAGGTGAAATGAGTGGCCCTTTGTGATGGGGGGGGTGTATCCAGCGGCCTGTTCGATGCATCATTACCAGCCACATGATTTCTTTATTCCCTCCTGTAACCCTCATACTCATCTATCTTCCATTTCTTCTCCTTCTTTTACCGCATTCTGCTCCACTCTTCCCATCCCCCTCTGTCTCTTTCTCTCTCCCTCTTTTTCTGTCTCTCCCCTCCCCTCCACCCCCTCCCCTCTCCTTTCCTACAGTATTCTTTCCTTTTAGTACCTCCTCTCTCTCTCTCTCTCTCTCTCTCTCTCTGCATTTGCTCATCTCCTTGTCAGTCACCTTCCATCTCTCTCTTTCTCCCTCTTTCTCTCCCCCTCCCTCCCACCTCCCTTTATCTGCTTTCCACTTGCATCCAAGTCTGAGCATGAAACAATCTCTCTATTACTTCTTCACTACTCTTAAACCTCACTTGATTCAAAGGCAGAGGGAGAGAAGAAAGAGAGAGAGAGAGAAAAGAAAAGGACTCAGTAAGAGATGGAGCTGGACGAATACACAGATAAAGGGGCAGAGACAGGCAGGGATTGGCAGAAACAAAGATGGAGGAAATGTGGGTGATTGAGGCGGGAGGCAGCCCCAGAGGAGGGTTCATCATTTCACACTGAGATGATGTCAATTTCATTATTTGTTGTTGTGAGTCTTGGGACTCGGGGTGAGGACGTTCAGCGCTGTCAGGGCCTTGGATGTTGGCGTTAACGTGCACTTGGTAGTGAGTTTGGGTCTGCTCATTGTTTGCGTTGGTGTGACCAGATTCACTCCTGAAAACTGTGGTGAAATAGAAGAGAGAGGGAGGGCGAGCAGCCTTAGCCCCGCCCCCCCTCATCCCTCACGTATAAGTAGGAGGCGAGCGTTGCCCGCTCGCTCACTCAACACTCGCGCGGAAGAATGAGATCCTTGAAGCACCTGAAACCCCACAACAGGAGGAGCGTGGTGAGTTGATGAGCTCTCCCTCTAACATGCTAAGGGCTGGTTCATTCAGGTGGTGGGCGACATGGGTTTGATCGCACTGAGGCTCAAAGTCTCAGGTAAGAAAAGATACGGACGGAGATTCTCATTTATTTATTTTTTTCAGGGTTTTCTTTGTTTTCAAAGTTGTCGTTTGTTGAATTACTGCTCTCTCCATTCATCCACCTCTGGGCTCTAGTCAACTCTTCCTTTTTCCACCTTTATATCTTTACTTGAACATTTTTTTCCACCTTCTATCTTTCATTCTGTCTGGCTTTCATTTTGTCGTTTTCTTTCTCCTCCAGTCTCCTGGTGTCTCACTGCCTCTCTCCCTCCCTCGCTCTGTCTCAACATATCTTTCTCTTTCTTCCTCTCGTGCCTCACACTCTTTCACTCTCCCCTCACTCCCTCTCTCGCTCTCTACCTCCCTCCTTCCCCTCCTCTTCTTGTCCTTATCTCTCCTTCTTTCTTCCTTTACCTTTTGCATTTTTCTCTTCTTTCATTTCTCTTCTCCCCCTCCCCTCCACCAGACTCCTGCCTGGCCTAAGCTCTCTCTCTCTCTCCCCCCCCCTCCCTCCTTCTGTATCTGCCTTTTCCTTGTCTCCCCCTCTGTTCTCTCTCTCTGCTCTCTTGTTTGTTTCCTCCCCTGCTTTTCCAATTTTTTTTTTTCCATTTCTTAATCTTGATCGGTTTCTTTTGCTCTTCTCTCACTTGGGTTATTATGTGTAGGCCACACACACACACACACACACACACTAGCCTTACATGGAGAGCTGAATCAGGATGGTGTCTCTCATGGTTACTGTCACTGGATCTAAAAGTTTGCATGTGTACGAGTTTCACACTGACCTGTACCAGAACAAGTTACGTGGGATTTCAGGTTTTCTCTGGTTCCTTCTTATTGATGCACCACTCGGCTCGGGGGCTACGCTTTTTTTGTTGTCAGTATTGGATCACGTTTGGCCTTTTTTTAAATTCTAACCTAATATTCCTCCGATGTTAACTGTATTTGTGAATTGCTTCCTTGCTTTGCTGATGCCTTGACCCTCCTCGTGTGTGTGTGTCTTTCAGGAGGAGGCGAGCCGGCGCCTGGGTAGATGTGAGCCCAAGGTAATGGCCAGGCTGGTGGACACAGGCACACAGACAGATCCAGTGGTTGTGCTGTCCTTGGCCCAGGCCGCCGTGCTAGGTCTCATCTCCCAGAATGAAGTGTTTGGAGCCACTATTGCACCCAACGGCTTCTATACCGGCGAACCCAAAGAGTCCCCCGCGCCCCCAGTAGACGGAGTCGACTACGAGTACGCAGACCAGCTGATCGGAGCCAACGGAGATTACTTAGGAGACAACTTGGGAGAGGACGGTCAGATGCAACCCAGCTGCAGTCAGAGGAGGTGGCACCCGGGGCCGCCCCAGCACCCAGACGTGAAAATGGTGGGCCCCGATCGCCACGGCCTTCAAGGCGGGGACGTGTCCTCGTCTCACGTGAAGGGGGAAGTGGTGAACTCTGGACTGTCGTCCTGTGTCCACATGCTCAACAACATGGCTCCCAGAGGTGGTTTAGTACAAGTGGACCCGGCCACCCTCAGAGGCACCAACAAGAACTGTGTCGAGTGTGAGCGGGAGGTAACAAACCAGCCGCCCGCCAACACACACGGACACCCCCCCCAGTCACAGGTGGGCCACCGAGGAGGGGAGCAGGGCCACAGGGGACTGCAGGCCCAGCGTCCTATGGTGGCCCACGGTCGAGTTGGCCGAGAGGATGAAGACGAGGTGGAGCATCAGGGGAACAACATGATGAAGCCCACGCAGCAGGACGAGGCCATTAGCAGCTACTTCCAGACCAGCGAAGTGGGCAGCTATGACTCGGGGGAAATGGGAATGGGAGGCGAGTACGAAGACGGCGGCCAGAGCATGATGTGGACGGACGGGACTGCAGGAGCGCAGCACCAGCAGCCCCAGCAGCCGCAGCCGCCGCGCCGGCACGGCGGGCGCCGAGTGGACCGCCTCGACATCAACATCCAGATCGATGAATCTTACTGTGTGGATGTGGGAGACGGCCTGAAGCGCTGGAAGTGCCGCATGTGTGACAAGTCGTACACCTCCAAGTACAACTTGGTCACGCACATCCTGGGCCACAATGGCATCAAGCCGCACGCCTGTCCTCACTGCGGGAAGCTGTTCAAACAGCCCAGCCACCTCCAGACCCACCTGCTCACCCACCAAGGCACGCGGCCCCACAAGTGCACCGTCTGCAAGAAAGGCTTCACTCAAACCAGCCACCTGAAGCGACACATGCTGCAGCACACCGACGTCAAGCCCTACAGCTGCCGCTTCTGCCGCCGCGGCTTCGCCTATCCCAGCGAGCTGCGGGCGCACGAGGTGAAGCACGAGCGGGGCCGCTGCCACGTGTGCTCGCAGTGCGGCATGGAGTTCCCGACGTACGCCCACCTCAAGCGGCACCAGACGAGCCACCAAGGCCCCCACACCTTCCAGTGCACCGAGTGCAACAAGTCGTTCGCGTACCGTAGCCAGCTCCAGAACCACCTCCTGAAGCACCAGAGCCCAAGGCCTTACACCTGCTCCCAGTGCGGCCTGGAGTTTGTTCAGCTCCACCACCTCCGCCAGCACTCACTCACTCATAAGGTAGCGACCGTGAATTCAAATATCAGATGGTTTCATTCAAAGCCCAAAATAGTGGATAACAAATGTAAACAGACACTATGAGGTTACCCAGCGAAGAGCGCGTCCATTCTGCCTCCTGCATCCTTCTGTGTGGATGTCAGTGTTGTCAACATATGTCCTGAGTGATTGGATCTCACACACACACACACACACTCACCTGCTCGTGAGGCAGGTAATAAGACATGACCGCAAGTGAACACAGGAGACACATTCAGGGCACGTTTTGATGCCAGGTGTGAACAGAAGAACTTAATGCTTGGCACTTTTGATCAGATGTCCCAGGACGGACGTCGTTAGCAGCTCTGCTCTGAGATTTCTGAAGCCACTGCAGAAGAACCAGCAGCAGCGTCGACTAATCAGACCCCCAGCCTAAAAAATGTTAATATTAATGACACACGGGCATCGTAACAGGTTCTTAAGTCCTGTGTCTTTGTAGCTCTACCAGGTTTAACATTTTTATTTTCGCTGCTCGCCCAGTTAATCACCCATTCGCAGGAAGATTTGCAGGACGGCTCTCCTGGGGACGTCATCGAGAGAATTCTGAGTTTCTGGCTTTGTTCATGTTGGAGGAGCCTGCAACGACGTCTTAATTCCATAGTGAGCTGTAAAACAAAAGCATTATCTCCTCAAACTCTCCATAAATTACCTGTTTGATTCTACACACGCGCAGTTACTCACAGGGAATGACATTACAGCTGAATTTAGCTAAATCAGATTCTTATATCACACTTGTCATCACTGTGTTCCCCATGGACTTGTCTTTTGTGCCTTGTATTCAGGCCTGCTGTCTGTCCACTGCTCCCCCTGGTGGACAACACTGGCAGCGTCCATTTGGTGTGCAGACAGTAGGTGGACTGAAACCTAATTTGTCTGCGTACACAGGCTGTGTTTCTCAACTCGCCACCTGTGATGGCTATCTGCTCTGCTCTCAGTATTGCAGGAGCCACTTTTTCAGGTTGTTTTTTTTTTGACACTGGCTGCAGAGCGCAGTGTTTATGATGCGGATTCCTTTCGACGAGCTGTTGCGTTTGTGACCTGCTTCTCAGGGCTTGTACGTTTCCTGTTGCCTGTGGTTGACTATAGAATGGGAGCAGGGTCAGGTCAGGTACAGAGGCAGTTTGCAGTTGCACTACATTCTACGTTCATTTTGGTAAACCCTAAAATGGCTGCCTTGGATTTATGGTCAAAGAAATAACTCACAGACAAGATAAAGGATCTTTAGGTTAAGATGGTGAACAGCAGTGCAGCTGACAGCCCAGAAAAAAAACATGTTTTTATATTTCCATGACCTCTGTTCATGAGTAAACGTCCTCGCTGGGCTCAGCAGGAGGAAGCAAAGATCTAGAAGGAAAAGGCAACGTAGCCAAGTGCAGGTCAAATGAACGTGTTGCAGTGGCCAGTCTTTGACTTCTTTACCATCGACAGCGGCACAGCTCAGTCATTGGTTTACACTAATATCATCAATATTAAAGGAATAGCGAGCAGCTGTGGGGGGGGGGGGGGGGGGGGGGCCCCTCCCTAGGCACGGGGGGGGGGGGGGGGGGGGGGGGTCCACTGACCCTGTTGTTAATCAGGACGAAGCAGCCAAATAAAAAAAAACGTCTTACTTGTTCTAAAGCTACAATTATTTTTAGACACGCCTGAACCTCAGAGAGTGTTTTCTGTCTCTCACAACTCCCCACGCTGTCTGCGATCCTGTGACTGTAGCAGTCGTTTCACTTCTCTCACACTTTAACTAAAGAAAACAGCCTTGCTGCTGCCGATCTGTGTTTAATTAACACTTCCCCTCTGTTTGGATTGTGCAGGGAATGAAAGGCCACAAGTGTGACGTGTGTTCACGGGAGTTCACGCTGTCTGCCAACCTGAAGAGGCACATGCTCATCCACAACAGCGTCCGGCCCTTCCAGTGTCACGTCTGCTTCAAAAGCTTCATCCAGAAACAGACCCTCAAGACACACATGATAGTCCACCTCCCCGTCAAGCCCTTCAAGTGCAAGGTGAGCGTTGGCTCCAAAGCAGCCTGTCATGGTTGAACCAGCCGGTTACATCGGTCAGATACAGACGAGAGGAGCGAGACCAGACGGAGCTAAGCTGCAGGAGGAGGAGGAGCAGATGCAGCGTTTGCAAACTGCAGTAATGGGGTGTGAACAATTACAGCGGAAAGGAAAGCAAGATGTGCCTCATGGGAAGTCCCCCAGCTGGTTCTCCAGGAGAGGAGTCCGATATCTGAAGGATCTGACTGAGGGTTTTAGGGACTGTCAGAACAGTGGGGTCAAAGGAAAATATGAACTCGTGAACAGTCACTGGCTGGAGCGATGGAGGAAGATGGCACCCGTGTGGTGGGCTGTCCATCAGTGTGGACGCTGGTGTCCTCTGAGAGCGTAACAGGTAGTGCTGATCTCAGGTCTGTGTGTCAGGACGTCCATGCTCCGCTTGCACAGAGGAATCGTTGTGCAGCGCTCAGAGCTGTGTCAGTTGTTTGAGGAGCTGTAGTCCATGAACTCTGCATGCAAACATCTCTGGTCTGGAGAGGCAGAGGAGCATAGAGGGAGAATGCATCGCTGCAGACGTCCAGGACATGTGGATTCAGAACATACGGGCCTCTTGATATCTGAAGTGGAAAGTTTTGTAGAAGAGACTTTGCATCAAGTTCAGCTTCTCTGGAATTGTATATAAACCACATTAGTATGGTTCAACAGACATGTCACAGGTGCTTGACCTGTTAAGAGTTCACATGTTGTCATCAGCTGTTTAAAAAAAGGAAATATTATTCTAACAGTGAGAGGAAGAGCAAGCTTTACTGCCTGTTCGCTGCCTGGCTCCGTGCTTCTAAACGTCACTGACTGGATGTTTGCTGATTATTTCTCAGGTATGTGGCAAGTCCTTCAACAGAATGTACAACCTGCTGGGCCACATGCACCTCCACGCTGGCAGTAAGCCCTTCAAGTGCCCTTACTGCACCAGCAAGTTCAACCTGAAGGGGAACCTCAGCAGGCACATGAAGGTCAAACACGGGATGGACGTGTCGCCGGAGGGACAAGGTGAGGACGTCTCATATCATATTTATTTGTCTTTGTCAATACCCTTTGGTCCTTCAGTGATGTCATCAGTGACGCTCCAATCATAAACCTGCTGCTGGCGGCTTTGAAGCCGACATCAGATGTTTTGATGCTGGCTGTTTTCTTTTTGTGCCGAGACATTCAATATTTCTTTTTGACCAAACATCAAACAGGATCTCATGTGTTTTCATGTTGACTTGTGTCTTCCTAGAAGTGCAGGAAAATGTAATTTAGACATAAATATGTCGTTTTAAAGCTCTAAATCTAACAGAAGAGGTCCTTTAGTGAGTTTAAGAGGTTGTCTAATCGGACCAGAGCTCAGCCCTGCTGCTGCTTGGCATTTTCAATGCTCCAGTCAATTTAAAGTGGAGAAGCTGGAGAACCCCCCCCCACGCACGCTGACACTGCGAGCTCTGGTGTGATCCTCATCACGTGTCTTTGGTGTTTTCCAGAGGTTCTTGCGGAGATGGAGAGCCAGGGGGAGTATGAAGGACAGAACTTCAGCTTTACCTCACCAGACAGTTTGGACAATGGTGGCTCCCAAAACCTCACGAAACTCACCACAGCGAACATGGAGGACATGGAGGAGTATTACAACTTCGGCAAGGACACGAGCAGCTACGCTACGCCCTGAGCGGAGGAGCACCGGAAAACGGGATTGTTTGTTTTGTTTTTTTTGTTTTTTTCCAGACGCTCTTGTCAAGGCTGTGAGACGCTCTGGGGAAGGAGATTTCTTTTAGTTTTGGCCGCAAGAGCCAGAAACTGCCAGACTCTGCCGGGAGCCCGGGCAGCAGACACACTTCAGAGGAGGCGTCTCAGCCCTGACGCCGCATGGAGCTCCTTTTTTTTCCGGGATCGCTACCTAACCAACCCTGAGACTGCAGCGGACAGTGAAACCTGTATGTTGCGTGTATGTATCAGTTATTTGAGAAGAAGAAGAAAGAAGAAGAAAAAAAAAAAAAAAGTAAAAAAAAAACAGCTGCTGTTGCAGAGACATCAGTTCCATTTGATGTGATAGAAATGTGTTAACCGATTTTGGTTTTGTTCTCAACCATCGTATGCCCTTATATTTTTGACTGAAAGTGCCAGTTGGAAACACGTGCAGATAAGCTTCCACCACGTCGGCTATTTACTCACTGTATATGGAACTTTATTCATAGGCGTGAATGCTCTTACTAAACAGACCCTGGTCGTGGTTTCTTGTTCCTGCCCAGTTCAACGCAGTGCACACAGGCCAGCGTTTTGTTTTGGTTTTGTTTTTTTCAAACGGGACGTTGTAGCCTTTATCTTAGCAGGGCACTTCTTACCAAAGTGGCTCCTGACCTCAGCAGATCTGCAGCATGCAGTGAGTTTACCCACAGTTTTATGTTTCACATTGGTTTGCTTTACATTTAACGATGGACCCTGTGTAGTGAATATACTGCTTTAGTTTTTTTTTTGAAGTACTGATTGAACAAGACAAAGCACTTTTCCACTGAGAGCCGTTGTTTTTCTGTGAAGCTGTCGTTGGGTGAACCCGTTTGCCCACAGGAGAAATAAGGTCATAGAATCTTTTAAAGCCCATAAGGGCCATAATTATTATTCAAATGAAACAGATATGCTTTCTCAGTAGGTTTGTTAAACTGCAGTTTCCTTCGTATGGGTCTTTCACAGTTTGTTAATTCACATGTGAATTGAAAAATGAGCAATTGGAACAGAAGATGTG
This sequence comes from Pseudorhombus dupliciocellatus, assembly GCA_016785235.1. Taxonomy (NCBI): domain Eukaryota; kingdom Metazoa; phylum Chordata; class Actinopteri; order Pleuronectiformes; family Paralichthyidae; genus Pseudorhombus; species Pseudorhombus dupliciocellatus. Next base: position 5,133,695 of record JAFBJW010000365.1, read on the forward strand.
CAGTTTATTTTTCCTTCTTGTTGTTTGTAGTATGAGCACTTGTAACCCTAGGACTGTTTTCACTTCACTTTCAATTCAGTCAGTTCAGAAAAGGAGTTCCTCCCTCGAGGCCAAAAATCATAGAAATAAAAATTCAAATATGATTTAAAAGAAGGTGGGAAACCTTGGGAGCTGGTCCTGGTCAGGTGCTGTCGAATGCTTGAATTGAAAGTGGACTGACGCTCTCGTGCTGCTCTTCATTATTCTGTGTTGGGGACGCTCCCCCTGTCCTGCCATGCAGGTCAGCCTGGATATGCACACTTAACCAGAGCAGTGGTCCACTAGTTCTTTTTCAGATGAGGAATATCAAACTGAGACCTCATGGAAAATGTCCATGATTATTTAATAAAGGTTCTCTAGTTTAAACGACGGAGACGGGAGTTGTGATCTGTCCTGTGAATGTGAGAGTATGAAGATTATCTTTTATATATATATCTAAACGTATGGAAATCTGATGTTACTCTTGGACGTTTTATTTTCGTCAAACGTTAAAGGAGGGCTAGGTGGGCGTACAGCGACCTGCAGTAAACAGACTTTAGGGTGAAGTGGCTGGACAGTGAAGGCTGACTGTAGCTGTGTCGACACCTGCTGGTGGACGACTGTCGTTGCCTCTGAAGCAGACAGACTGTGTGTGACGCTTCGTGCTGCATTGTCCAGAAACCAAAAAGACACATTATCCATCGCTACTCTTTGTATTCATTGGGAAAGTGCAAGACGTGGCATCTTCATCACAGACGATGTGATGCCTTCCATTTCATTAGAAGCCCGACATGTTCATCATAAGTTAACATCAGAGTTAGTACAATCATTTCATTAGTGCAGTAAAAAGTGTTGGCGGAGGAACACTGATGTGTAAGCGAGCAAATACAAAAAGGCACGTTGAGGACAAAGATTCATACAAACGAGTCAGAGTTTGTTTTTCATTTGCCCAGAGCTTTGTCCAGGTTGGTCTTGATCACATCCAGGAAGTCGGACGTGTTGATGTAGTGTTCGTTCAACTTGCAGCTGCAAAAACCACAGAGCGCCGCTTCGATCAATAACAAACAGAATCAAAGGAAGAGAGAGAGTGATGGACTGAATGTGTGAACTCACTTGGCCAAGCCGTGGATGCAGCCTGCAAGGTCCTTGGTCATCAAACCATTTTCCACCGTTTCCACGCAGACCTTTTCTAATATCTGGGAGAATCTGCAGAGAGACGACGCACACCAGAGTTCAGTGTGTGGGAATGTAAAAAAATAAATAGCACAGTGTGAATCAGAAGACACACTTGATCAGATCAGTGTTTCCGTCCAGTTTGCCTCTGTGCTCCAGTCCCCTGGTCCAAGCGAAGATGCTGGCGATGGGGTTGGTGCTGGTCGGTCGCCCCTGCAGAGCAACACCTCATCATCATCAGTTCATCACGTGTGCAAAGTGAACTGAGTTTGTGTGAGCGGGTCAGGGGGATGACAGTGACCAAAGCTCTTGTCCTCAAACGGATTCTAACCTTCATGCTGATACCAAATCTGAGCTCGGAATGAATCCACTGAAAAAGTGGCTCAGGTCAAAGCGTGCAAACATTTCCGGGAATGCATGTGTGTACACACACACACATGCAGGCAGGCAGGGTGACCTGCTGACGCTCACCCTCTGGTGTTCACGGTAGTGCCTGGTGACGGTGCCGTGCGCTGCCTCTGCCTCGATGGTCTTCCCGTCAGGACAGACGAGCACTGACGTCATGAGCCCCAGAGAGCCAAAGCCTGACGTGACACAGACGCACGCCATCAGCTACAAATGCACACACGCACGTTATTAATCTGCCGCTCATGCTCACGTGCACTTACCCTGAGCCAGGATGTCGGACTGCACGTCTCCGTCGTAGTTCTTACAGGCCCAAACAAAACCTCCAGACGACTTGAGAACCTGAGCCACCATGTCATCGATGAGCCGGTGCTCGTACCAGATCTTCAGCTTGTCAAACTGGGGCTTATACTTGCTGAGGAACACAAAACAATGCAGCACTTGAAGGAGCCAGTTCAGTGGCTGACAATAAAACTCTAACAAAGTCTGTTGAGCCGTCACGCGCGCTGGGTCCCACCTCTCGTAGATGTCCTGGAAGATGTCTTTGAAGCGGCCGTCGTAGGCCTTCAGGATCGTGTTCTTGGTGCTCATGTACAGAGGCCACCTCTTCTGGATGGCGTACTGGAAGCAGCTGTGAGCGAACCCCGTGATGGACTGGGAAACAGGAAGTCACGCAACAGTGGAATAAAACCCGTCAAATCAAAGCTCTGAAGCCCCCACACACAGTCCAGAGACCTCCCCCAGCCTCTCCTGTTTGACCACACTGGGACTTACCTCATCGGTGTTGTACATTCCCATCCCGCAGCCTCCAGCAGGGAAGTCGTACACCTCCCACTCCCTGTGCTTGCTTCCATCCGCCGGAGTAAACACCATCTTGAACTTGCCGGGCTGGTCAACCACGAAGTCTGTGGCTCTGTACTGAGGAATGAGAAACGCCACCCAGTACGTGAGGCGGTTTTATCCCCTTCTGGGAAAAGCTAACGAACACATTCACATTTGTTCTTTGTTTTTAGTCACCTGATCGCCAAAGGCATGTCTGCCGATGGTTATGGGCAGCGTCCAACCGGGAACGAGACGAGGAATATTCTTGCAAAGGATGGGCTCCCGGAAAACGGTGCCTCCCAAGATGTTCCTGATGGTTCCATTTGGACTCTTCCACATCTTCTTCAGCTTAAACTCTGGAAATATGCCCAGAGATGAAGAGATGAGCAGCCTGCAGATCAGCGTCACGGCCGGGTGAATAAACGCCACTCACCCTCCACCCGGGCCTCGTCGGGAGTGATGGTGGCACACTTGACGGCCACGTGGTATTTCTGAGTGGCCAGTGCAGAGTCGATGGTGACCTGGTCATCGGTCTGGTCTCTGTAGGGGAGCCCCAGGTCAAAGTACTTCAGCTCCACTTCCACGTTTGGCAGGATGAGCTGGAAAAGCACACGATGCTGACGTGTTATTTGTTTAAGGACAACACACACACACACATGCTCGTGTTTTTACAGAGGTTTGTGGTTGATTATGAGCATGTTTTGTGAGTTCAGACCTGCTAACAAAGCTCACAGGTCCCCACTCTTTAAACACTCTGGTTTATTACTGTTTGACTGTGTGTGTGTGTGTGTGTGCGTGCCAGAAGGTTTAGTCTGGGAGATATTTGCCTCTAGAGTCAAAGTCTTTACAGCTACGTTGTCATGTGACCGCTTTTAGGAGATGACATAACAACGTGCGCGTGTGAGCACCTCGTAGCCACAAGCTTCTTCTGTCTGAAATGTTTGAAGTGTTTGACAACCAGCACAGCAGGAAACGGTTTCCTTTACCTTCTCTTTGATGAACTCCCATATGATGCGCGTCATCTCGTCTCCGTCCATCTCCACCACCGGCTGCTCCACCTTGATGCGCTTTGCTGCATCTGAAAGAAATCGTATCAACGTTCACCGTTTTCTGCCGCAGAGGGTGAAGATACAGGGATTTATCTTCCATTCCAACTCGCACCAAAGTGTAAATAACGACAATGTTAAAAGGTAATAATAACAATAAAAAATACATGTGTCCTAATGATACTTCTCTAAGCACTCATGGGAAATGTACAAGACATCCAACGTGCCACCCGTTACCAGTTCTTGAGACACATTTCACCTTGTTATTTACTTTGAGAGAGTTTATTTTAACCATGCAGCAGAAGTAAATGTATTACAGATGGCTGAGATGCGCACACACGCACACACGCGCACAGTCAGACTGTGACCCTGGAATTAGACGGGCTGTGATTCCGGTTATCACCTGGCGCACCTTATCACCTCACGTGTTGTCGGGACACAGTGTCTGGCTGCACGTGGGCTCAGTCTGATCCAGGTACTGGGTTTCTAAATGTAAGTTCGAGCTCTGTACATCTGTGGAACACGCATCCCTGTCTCAGATCGTCACACATCGACCCTGGCTGCTCCCTCTCATCATTCTCTCCCACTTACAGTTCCTCCGCTGCGGTCTGTGGAGGTGCCCTGCGGCCGGTGACGCCCCCGCCGGGTTGAGGGTGAGTCCGGCGGCGGCTGCGCCTCTGGACGCGGTGGTCAGAGCCTTCAGGAGTCCCGCCATGTTCACCGGGGCTGGTGCTTCTTTGAATGAAGCCAAGCACCGGCCGGAAGAGCCCGGTTACCTGGTGACGCAGCACGCGCTCGCCAATGGGCTCCTCACGCGTCAGCAGGCCTCGCCGGGATTGGTCAGCCCGGCCCCGTGCACGTCTCATTGTTTCTTCCTGATTCCCCGCCTGTTGTGTTCCACTGAACCACAGGATAGGTTTGATTCAATCCGAATTACAATCTGGCTCTTCTATTTTATGCCCATTCAAATTTATTGAAATGTTTTGACACGTTCAACACACAGACCAAAACAAACTGAAAACACATCAATGGGGCTCGGAGGGAGGAAGAATGTGTAAAGGCAGGTGACCTTAAAAGCAGTTCAGCCAGTAACCACACCATTGGCACGTGTGCCAAGAGACAAATTAAACTTTCAAATAAAAAAATCATACATGAATTCTTAAGGCACTTCCTCAGAGACAGGCCAGGGAGCTCCTAAAACAACAACTCTATACACTTAAATTAATAACAAAACAAAACACAGACAATCAAACAAACGCCCTGTCTTTGGTCGCTAATAGTGTTCTGCAGCTTCTAACTGAAGGGAATCGTCCATAAGAGATACGACCCGTTCAACCAAAAACACATGACTCCCGTACAATACAGTAAAACATCTGTGAGACGCGTTTCTTTTCAGCGCTGCACAACATTGTGACACTGGGTGGACAGAAACGGGTCAACCAGACGGCGGCTTCTAAGTGGCGGCGGCCACAGAGCCTTTCTTCTCGACGAAGAAGCTTCTCAGCAGCACGACTTGACCGATGCCTATGACGAACAGCAGGACGGTTTCTCCGATGGACCAGAAGGTCACTCGCTCCAGCAGGTGGTCCGCTTTGGTGCGATCGTGTGCCTCTCTCAGCCTGTACCACGTCTGCGAGTCGGCCACCACCTTCAGGACCTCATGGATGGCGACGCAAGACGACTCCATCTGAAGGGGGAAACGCCAAACCAAAGATTAATCGAGAGCGTGGAAATGACCTGGGTCCCACCCATGGAAACACTGGAATACAATGCTTTTATTGTCATTATACACAACAAAATTAAAAAGACAACTGTGGTGGTGCTAAAAGTATGTGAGTGTGTGATCATTTTAATCATCTCATTTGTACTAAGTGTTGTTTTCTTTACCCTGAATGTGTTTACAGTCCAAACTGCAGGCCACCGCAGGTTCTCTTTTAGGGTGTACACCCGTCACACTCACCTGGGTCATCGCTGTGTTCCTGCTCATGCTGGGCATGAGCGGCTCCTCGTCTCCGTGGCGGAAATCCAGGTACACGGTCTTGTAGGTAAAAGAGGAGAACTCGTTGCTGAAGCAGACCTTGTAGACTCCTCTCATGGCCGTGGTGTGCGAGAAGCTGTCGTACTGCTTCTTCTTTTCATTGTACAGCACGTTGTTCTGAGGGTCGGTGACGAAACAGTCCACGTCGTAGTTGCCCCCCGCGATGACCTCAAAGAAGAGAAAGGCCACATTAGAAACACACACACAGGTAGGACCGGTCATAGGTGGGACAGTGTGGCTTTAAGCCTGTGTAGTCCAACAATGACACTTAGATTAGACATTGGCCGGTTTGGCATGTTTCAAGACATGAATATAAAAATAATAAAGTTGAAACAGGGCCATTAATGGAGAAGTGCGGAGCCTCCTCTCACGGTAACTTACCTGGAAGTCGATGTCAAACTTGGCGTCTTTCTCCAGCTCCTCGTAGAAACACTGCTTGTCGTTGTCGGTCAGCACGAACGTCAGCTCGGTTCCGAACACCGCGAACACGTGCAGCAGGACACAGCTCAGGACACAGCTCAGGACACAGCTCAGGTCCAGGATCCGCATGGTGACGGTGACGGCGCCGGGCGGGGAGCGCACACAGCCGGGGACGCAGAGCACGCTAAGCCGGGGACATGACGCTCAGAGGCGGGGACACGGGGCTCGCGGGGCCGGGGAGGTTTACCCCGGCGCCGCTGCTGTTTTTCTTCTGACGTGGCACGAGCTGGAAACACTTCCGGTGCAGGTTTGTTTACTTTAGGATCAGTCGAACCTGATCCAGCTGTTTGAAGTGAAACACGGTATAACAAACTATTGGAATAATAAGCAGTGACATTAACCACTGATGAATTATGTCGTGACTGACATTTTAGAACTTACTCAAAACAATTTAACTCAGATAAAATCACTGGACTGTAAAATAAAGGGCAAAGAGAAATTATAATTATCCAATATTCCGATTATAAAAACAGGCCTACAGAACTTGTTTCAACAACTTTCAGTCCATGTCACTTCTATATTAATATTTAACACAGCAGTCACAGTATTAAGAACAGTAGTGTGACTCTGAGTTGAATTGTGTGGTGTTCCGTTCATCGGCCTGACAGGGTGGGACGCGGGTCGATGACGTCAGGTGTGCGACAACAAATGGAGTCGCTGTTGACGGTGCAACCGCAAGTTCCTGTGGGATTTATTTGTTTTGTGTCTCGTCAGTCGGGTCGCGACGGCTCCTGTCAGCACAGAATCACAGCAGATGAGTCGCTGTCAGCTTTTATTTACATTTCTATTGTTTTTTTGTTTTGTTTCAATGAACAACCTCCTCTGCTGAACCCAGTCAAACCTGGTTCAGAGAACCTGACATGACTCGCCATCCGGCCATTACACGCCGCCTCACGGCCGTTGCTATGACAACAAGGTTCATTAGCGCTGAGTCTTATTCTGAAATCCTCCCCGGGGCTTTCGTCACCTCCGCTCAGCTGTGACGTAAACCGCGAACGGGGAAGCAGATGGAGCAAAACTTCAGGTCCCAGTCAACCGGTCTTTACATACAGTCTCCAGTGTGAAGCTGGTGGAACTGGGCGGACTGGACCATGCAGAGCTACAGAGAGGCCGTGAAGGACTTCGTGGACAACCACGCGCTGGGCCTCACGGTTGCTGTCGTTGCAGGTGAGAGGAATATTTCTGTGGAAGAGGGTGTGAAGGTTCTTCGATCTAACAGCTAGACACATAGACGATGTGGACCTGGTGAATCAGCACCGACCGAACCCCTGTGCATGTCATGTCAGGACACGAGGGTCCCAACAGTCCTGTCAGGTCTGAAAAGAGTTGTTCATCTACATGTGGAGTATTTAACGTCTGTTTTCTTCCAGGCGCCAGCGTGCTGACCTTCCGCAGATGGATGGCTGGCAGAGTTTGCCGTAGCAAGGTCAGGCTTGATGGGAAAACCGTCCTGATCACCGGGGCCAACACTGGCATTGGGAAGGAGACGGCCCTGGACATGGCCCAGAGAGGTGACACCTTCAAAACGCTGACCTGACAGCAGCGCTGTACTCACATCAGCTGAATGTTACCATGCCCACACCAGTCCACGGTCACTACATCACACTTTTATCACTTTCACCAAGGGGCCCGAGTGATCCTGGCCTGCAGGGACATGACCAGAGGCCGCATCGCCGCCGACGACATCCGGCAGAAGAGCGGCAACGGCAACGTGCTGGTGAAGAAACTGGACCTGAGCTCGCTGCAGTCGGTCCGAGACCTGGCCAAAGACGTGGAGGAGAGCGAGGAACGATTGGACATCCTCATCAACAATGCAGGTGTGTTCCATCTGTCTCTGAAGGATCAGTGTAAAGACACACTAAGGCTTCATGGCCCTCAAGGCAAGGCAGGGCAGCTCTATTCTATTGATGTAGCAACTGTCATGCACAGCTCTGAGGGGTGGAGAGCAGAGTCTGTGTCAGCATTAGTACACAAGAATACTTTTATTTTATGCAGTAAACACTGCAGCAGACCACTGTGGCTGTTGGAAGTTGTGTAGTTTGTCACATTGTTGGAATTATTGTGATTTAGTTTATAAAGTGTTTACAATAATCGACACGAGGTTTGCAAAGCAGAGCAGAAAAATGATGTTGGTCACCTTTTCCTGCTTGTGTTTAATTTTCCTTCAGGGATCATGATGTGTCCACAGTGGAAGACCGAGGACGGCTTTGAAATGCAGTTTGGTGTCAACCACCTGGGTCATTTCCTCCTCACCAACTGTCTCCTGGACCTGCTGAAGAAGTCGGCTCCAAGTCGTGTTGTGATCGTCTCCAGCTTGGCACATGTGAAAGGTGACTGCATCTCTAATGTCTTACCCTTGACCTTTTCTTCACAGAGAGATAAAAATCATTTCCACGTTATGCATTGCTTTGTCTCTCACAGGCCAGATACACTTTGATGACGTTAACCTTGAGAAAGACTACGAGCCTATGAAGAGCTACCGCCAAAGTAAACTCGCCAATGTGCTCTTCTGCAGAGAGCTGGCTGCCAGACTGCAAGGTGCCATGCACACTACGTACTGTTAATACAGTGTTGTTATAGTCTCAGGCTCTAACATCTGATCTGATCCCTCCCGTCAGGCGCTGGAGTGACGGTGTACAGCCTTCACCCGGGGGTCATCCGCACAGAGTTAGGCCGCCACATTTTGCCCACCTTTTCACTGTTGTTGCGGATCATCTCGAAGCCCATCACTTGGCTGCTCAAAAGCCCCCGGGAAGGAGCCCAGACCACCATCTACTGCGCTGTGGACGAGAGCCTGGCAAATGACAGCGGCCTCTACTACAGGCAAGTACAGCCTCTTGCTGCAGCTGAAATGTTCCGCGTCTCCACAGCAGATTTCTGCCAGTGATTTACCCGACAGGTCTTGTACTGGGCAGGAATTAGCGTTGAATTTACCAGGATCCAGACTTCGTAGCCTGTTTATAAAATGGATTCATTCTTTGCCGATGCCTGAAACCTGTATGACCAGCAGAGGGCTTGTTGCAAAAAGAACGTTTCAGTGAACAATTCCATTTTCACACATGTACTGAGGAGGAACTCATAGAGTTTTATTAGCACCGTTCCTGCAGTTTCACACAGCCGTGAGTTAGATGGAATCAACCCCACTGACACTTACTTTTATGGCTAATAAGATATTTATTTGCACACATATCTGTTGATCTATTGGCAAAGGGATCACTGAACGTTGGAGATCATGTCCTCCTCTTATTTCTCCCTCTGTACAGCAACTGTGCTCCCAAAACGGCGGCGCCACAGGCCCTGGATGATGCTGTGGCCAAGAGGCTCTGGGACCTCAGTGCTTCCATGGTCGGCCTGGGGTAAACATCATCATCAGCCTGCACTGCCTTCATAACTTACATCTTGAAGTATTGCTTGAAATATTTGAGGATGAGTATAAAATACACAGTTTTTATTCTCCTGAATATCATATTCACACTTGTTTATTTGCCTTGCGTCTTAGCTGGTTGTTAGAATGAGTAATTCCCGTTACACAGTTGGATTGGAATGTTGAAATGGTCAAGGCAAATCAAGCTCTTACTATCTCATTATTACATGTTTCTGACCGTATGAGCAGTGCTGCAACTACTTTATGCACAACGGTATGTGACCATTGCCAGCAGACAGATGATTGTACAGCGAACACCCTCGCCGCAGAGGCGCAGGCGTGGAAACCAAAAAAGGGATTTCCCCAAAAAAACTAAAGTGCAACAAGGACGAGCGCCTGTTGGCGGTTTGAGAGGCTGGGACTTTGCTGGGAGATGGGAGGAGGGGGGCGAACCTGAGAGGAGCCAAGGTCCTCCACGTGCAGAGACAGGAGGTCTGTTACAGTGTGCGTGCTTTGTGGTGGATGCTGCTTGTTTTATCATGACCGGGTATTTCTGGTGTCACTTTGAGGGTGAAAATGACACTACACGTGTGCAAGAGATTACAACTAATACAGTGGAAAATAAAACTCTTGAAATGAAGTCTGACTAAAAAAGATGCTCTCCTGAGTATTATTATTGTTGTTATTATTAATTTTCACATACTACATATATGGTACAAATACTTCAAATGAGAAGTACTATCTAAAACAATTGATTGTTGGCTAGACCCACTTCGCCACATGCAGCTTATCAGAACAGGCGTGGAGGTGTTTCTGTTATTTACAAGAGTTTTCCTAGAGATTTTTGAAAGGCTGAGGCCCCTACGACGGATCTGACCTGGTCCTGAGCTGCATGTCCTCCCCGCTCTCTGTCCCTTTTGACACTTAGAAATAAAGTTCAAACTTCCCAAATATATTTTTAAAAATTAAATATATATCCGTTTTGAAACATAGACATGATACAGCACTTCAAAATGGAGAAGACATGGATGAAAAATGTAATTGAAAATATTTTTTTTTTGTGTTTACTGGTGTGAAAATCACTCACCTAAGTGGCGTGCTCCAGCTGCTCCTCCGTTTACAGCTCCTGTTTTACATTAGTCATGCTGTGTCATGTCGGGCTGTCAGTTCACTGTCTGCAGTCAAACCAGATTATGGTGAAATGTGTCCTTTTCAGAACCAGAGTTCAGAAAAAAACACTCTCAAAATAACTGATATAATGACTATAAATGATATATATAAAAAGTCTTTTTTTTTTTTAACCATCTTGTGTATATTTGTTTCAGTTTTTCTGTGTTTTCTGAAAAACCTGAAAAAATGACCTGGACCATTATTTTAAGAGCGTGTTGATAGTAAAGAAACAGCTTTCTTAAAAACCCTGATGTTATTAACATCTTTAAAAAAGCAATGCATCACACTTCTGTTCAACCATGAAGCCTCATCAAGTGGACCTAATGTCAGCCATCCAACATGGCCTCAGAATAAGACAGGCCGCCGTCTCTGCAGGATCTGTAGGTAATGTCATGCACATGCCCTTATCAGTTCTCCGTCCAACGGATACTCAATCTATAGCTGGGCTGGAAAAGTGATAAGGAGATGTGAGCGACCACAGAACCACAGCTGTGTTTTTCCCTCTATGTCCAGCTGTGAGGGAGGACCTGTCAAAAGTCCCCAGTGAGGGCCGTCCTCGTCTTCAGAGTCCTGGCCCTGAGAGCTGAGTCCCAGAGGTGGAAGCTGATGAGCTGCTGTTTCATTCCCACCATTCCGCCGCAGCAGAGCTGAACCTGAATCGGAAGCAGGGACGGTTCCAGTCTGGGTCTTCCTACCTGGATCTCTGCTCAGCGAGGAACTAGTTAAAGCTCCGGCAGCGGTGGCCCTTCGCTGTCTGACTGCTGACAACCTTTTGAGACACACCCCATTGATGAGTTTTATTTCACTGCGGCCCCGCCTGCATCGGAGCGGCTCCGCTGCTGCCATTGGTCCGCGCTCTGAACTCACCATACCTGCCCCCTGGGCTTCTGTGGACCAGGGCCAAGTCGTTCTCTCAGCTGTCAGTCACGGGGAGATCAGCCAGTGGGATGAGAGAGGCCAGGCTTGGCGGGTGTGCCCCCCCCCTGCCACAGGTGTGGCTGAGAAGCACATTCCAATATGTACATACCTGTCAGCTCCTCCGGTATTCAGCCGCCCCTAGAAAGCGAGACCTCTGTTGACCACGAGCTCTGCCCTTTCCTGCTGTCAGGGGCCCGCGCAGAGGGAGGAAAAATATCTCCGGTTTCACTGCGCAAATAAGAATAGTTCTACCCGTGCATCGATTCTCTCCTGTCCCCGTTTGTTAGCGACACGCTTGGATGACAGCGACGAGAGCCAACATACGTTTCTCCAATAAGAGCCGGCGCAGGACAGGGACGGTTTGCTTCGTGCCTGGAGGGCTGTTTGGAGAGTAAACGCATGTCAGTTGCTATAAGCAACAAGGAGCTGCTCCATTGTGAGACTATGTCAACGCACCATCATGATTCCACCGCCATCTCTTTACACACCCTGTAATGTGGAGTCGCCGGTTAGTGTTGGTTAGTGTTGGTTAGTGCACACGACCCCCCAAACGCATCAGATCGTCTCCCTCGTGCTGAAGGCCTACATCTGTGAAGGCGGAGAATCCTCCCGTCCATTTTCTCCTGGTCTGGCTGCCTCTCGCTTCCTTTAAAGCTCTGCCTCTCGTGGTGGATTACTCCAGCTCAGAGTAAAGATGGGAGCAGCGAGCGCCTCGGGCAGGTGTGGGAATGCAGGCTTGCAGCATTCATGGGCCCAGAGCGGAGCAGAGCGGTGCCCATGCCGTGATTACCGCTGGACGAGTCTGTGCATGTGTGCAGCTGGATCGGAGCAGCCGCAGTGACTAAGCTTTTCTGTGTCGCCAGTTATTTACCCTCAGAACAGATCAGGCTCTCATCAAACCGCTGAACCACCTCTTACATTCCTCAAGACGGGATATACAGATTCAGGTGCAACGTGCTGTCTAACGTCAGGTGCTTCAATCTGCACTTGAAGCATCAAAAGAGATGAGTCCTGATTCACTCGAGATAACTGTCCTCCCATCATCGTGTTCTACAGATAGACTGTCTAAGTCACACACAGCTGGGAATAATGACGGCCAATAAGTTGTTGTTTACACTGTCCCTAAGCCAGAATATTAGAGGCTAACGTGAAGAGGAGGAAGCCAGAAACCAGCCCCTCGTCACATGACATGACATGCTTCCATATTCAAACTGGACTTTAGACGTCATCATCCTCATCCTCATCATTTACATCCTGTTTTCAGCCTAAATCCTCTGATATCTTCATCCTGAACCTTGAGGCTTCAACCACACCTGCTGAGCGGGGCAGCATGGAGGCCTGGAAGCTTCAAGGACTCATTCATCATTTCTCTTCAGTTATTCTGGATTTGACAACAAAGCTTTTCCCCCCACATCTCTGAAAGTGTTTAGTGGAGGGGCGGTGATGATTATGCCTTTATAGAGACATGGAGACGGGGACAAAGATGATGTAACTGACACGTGACTGATGATCGTAAAGTTGGACGACACATGGGAAAAAAAAGAACAAATAATTATTATCAATGCTGTTAACGTTACTCATCCAGCATCATGAGTTAAACCAGTTAAAATACTTATCTAATGCTCATTTTTCCTGAACCCTGTGAGCTGCTCATGTGGAGTTGAATAACTGCCCTGTGCTCTCAACTGGTTGTTGTTGTTGTGGGGGGAGAGAGAGAGAGAGGGCGGATCAGGACCAGTGGGTGTCTGTGAGGATTCCAGAGCCCGGACTGGGAGGAGGGTTTTCTGATAGCTGTGAGGGACATTCGGGCCCTGAGGCTGCGTTCTGTCGCAGGGGATGAACACACTGTCAAGTGAACACACACAGACAACAGGGCGGTGCTGAGTCAGCTGTCCGCCCCGGTTAGCACATGCTGCGCTGCCTCGGACGCCTGGCTGCACGGTTCCCACCGGCTCCTCAAGTCAGGAGCCATGACAGTCCCACGAAAACATACCAGCACTACGGGCACAGCGCTTTACCGAATGAGTGCAAATAAACTTTTGCTTTTATGTTAATTCATGAATTAGGTGTCATTAAAGGAGGACTGCTCCTAACCATGGAATGTTTAAAGGCTACACAATATTCCATACAGTTTATTTTCTATCTTTCCTGGATGGATATTGGTCCTCAGTACTCTTCCATGCGGTTCCTTGCAGGCCTCTTCCGCATGGTTTGATGCTTTGCTCTTGATTGAATCTGATGTCTTCTCAAATCACCGAGTGAGGAAGGGCTGCCGCCGCCGCTGCCGCCATTGTCCTCGGTTGTTTTAGCTGAGCTGCGCTCGTCAGTGTGAAAGTCTGGCGCTAACCAAACAGGCGTCGGCCGCTCTTTATCCAGTTCCGGGGGGTTTGTGGGGGTTGGTGGGAACATCGGGGCCTGGGGTCACTCATGTGGACCAGAGGAGATCTGCTAAAGCATCTATCTTCTGTCCATGGCCGGGATTAGAGCGGACACATTCCCGGGCCCCTCCGCTCTGTCGCTCCTGTGTGTCAAACACAGCATCAGCTAAACAACAGTCTGCACTGAGCCCCACTCAGTTCCATTCACTCCATTCTCTCTATTTCTTTGCGATTCTCTGCTGGTGCACGTGCTCCCATGCACATGCAACCCACTGCTGTAACATGTCCATATGCTTCAGAAGCTCCTCTGAATTTATGTTCACCAGCATCGTTTGTTTTCCAGATGCTGAGCAGCAACGTGCTGTAAACGTGAGAATAGACGGACTCCTGCCTGCTCTTGTTCTTTTTCTGTGTTTTAATGTCAGGACCTTATCTTCCCCAGGTCTGAGTTCTGGTTACATGAGCGTCTCCACTGTCATCCACACATCACACGCGATGTCCGCCGTGGCCAGGCGGCGGGGGGAAGCACCCCCTGGTGCGTCCAATCCTCCCCTGGATGCTCTCCAGTGGAATGTCCCCACATGCCTCCTCCAGGTTTGCTCACCGCTCATGAACATTCCCGTCACACGCATTTGCTGTGTAACCTGCACCACGCTGTGGCTGAGTCCAGAGACGATTCACACAGTGTCTCACGGTGGAAGTGAAACGCTCATGAGCTCGGCGTTAGTGGCAGCGAGGAGGTAAAGAAGTGCAGGGCCCTGGAACCAGTTCAGCTGAGTGTGATTCAGGAGGAACCTTCAGGTAAAACACGAACGTCTCAGCTAGGAATGACGATGTGTCATGAGCTTCTGTGGAAACGTGGGAAGAGGCTCCGCCCCTTTAACGCAGACAGGAAGGACTCCAGCTGTGCTGTGAGCAACACAACCGCTTTTAGCTTCAACTGATTACAAATGAAAACCTGAGTGATGTTACATTCCATTTCTGCCAATAGACTCATCGACAGTGTGATGCAACAGGGAGATAAGAATCTTAGGTGGGCCGTTGTAGTAGAAGATGAATGGTTGTACAAGGCCAAGGCACACCGACATCAGACGCTCAGTCACATCATAACTGGACGTGACAGCAAGAGGCTGAACTATCACCAAAGGTTTTGTCTTTACATTTGAACTTAAATGATTGATTAATGATTATTAAAAATCCAAAATAATCCCCGGTCGTTGTTAAGTGGGACACGTGGTTTTATGTGCTGTGATGCCTGCTGTGACCTATGACCTCTGAATTTTTGACACTAATTAAACTGCATGTTCCTCACTCGCTCCACCATCTGTGACTGACACTGACACACAAATGTCCTGGGCCCAACAGTGACCTCTGCTGTTACACCTTGAGAACAAATTCCCAACACACCTGTTCATTAGTGTTTGAGTCACTTTCCTCAGACATTCTCTGGAGCTGTTCCTCTGACTGTCCTGAAACACTGGTGCAGCTAAAGCTGATCTCTGGACAGGTTCTAATTCTGTGTCAATCAAAACTGGCTCTCTGTTCCGCGATGGAAGGATTTTTACATTTTTACATCACTTGGTTTTAAATAGTGTGTACTTGACACTATACTACAACCGCTGGTACTTTATTTATTTATTTTATCTTACTTGCCTTTCTTTTAGCACCACCAGAGCCTGGAGGAGAGAGAGGTCATTGACAGCCTCTGAACACGGGAGGGCGCTCACCGCCTTGATTCCTCACAGGATGGACCCATGAAGGTCACCACATCTGCTCCGGCAGGTAGAAGTTATTAAGCTTTAACTTACATCGTATTTTATGGTTGCTCTGTACATTTGTGTATTTCCTTTGTAAAGCACAACAGAGTTCCTGAGTCTTTGATAGTTTGGGGCCGTGCCTGCAATAACGAAGATCCATATGAAAAATGCAGAGTGTGTTCTGGGATAATGAGCACGTGCCTGGCAGAACATTTCTCATTCGTTTTAAAATAACGGTCCCTGAATCACGTGCTTCTCTCAGCATCTGCTGTTTCTGAGTGATCTTTATGTGTGTGTGTGTGGCTACTTATTTCCTCTTTTAATAGTATACCATATACCTCTCATTTCCTAATTGTCTCACCTCCTGTTTTACTGTGAAACTGCTGACCTTCCTGTTTGACAGACTCCATGTCACCACAGTATCTCAGCTGAGTTCAGTTCTCTTGCCTGCTTTGTTTTAGCACAGTGCTTTTTCACAGCAGAGCCCTGACCAGCAGGTCAGCGGTTCGACGCCTCTGCCAGCTCAGAGCAGGAGTCACTGATATCACTGTGATCGCTGCTCATCCCCCTCTGTTTCCAGGTCAGTGACACGTTTTATATTCATCAGTAAATATTAATTGATGACAGGCTCAGCCTGGATGTTATTTCACTGAAGGGACGTTGACGTTATGGAGACGAACACGTTGCCGCCTACAGTCAAACGGCAGATCAGATCAGATCTGTCTCACATTTAAAGAAATGATTTGGTGAATATAAAATAGTTATTGTAGTTATTTATTTCAATGTGACCCTTTGTCATGTGTCACTTTGTTAGCAGGATAACACAACAAACCTCCACAGGAAGCCACGGTGTCCTTTTGAATGCTTCTATATTTGTCAGTCGTGATGGGAATGTGCAGTTTTGGTGCAGATCCACATAAGAATCTCTTCAACTGACGACACATACCAGGTCTACGCTGCATCTCGCCTGGTTCTGAGACCTCAAAGGGGCCCAGGACTCTTCTCCTGTCACCCCAGTCTGTCAGGCGGCTGTTGGGATGTGCGTCCTCTCCTCTTGTTCACCAAGAACAAAACCTTTAACAAGGAATGTGATCATTTCCTGTCTCCCCTCAGCTGCAGGTGGTAAATAAATCCCGTGGCTCTTCTCGTCATGCTGAGCATCTCTGAGGGTCAAGGCGTTCTCTTATCAAACACAGTTCAACCTGCGGCCATGAAGCAGCCAGAGAGTGAAGGCTTTAAAACGGCGTTCTCAGGTCAGGCTGTCCACTCCCCCGGTTACGTGAGCGTCCTCCTCACGGCGTCTGCTCCACTTCATCAGAGTGTTCATGCTCTGTTGTGCACTGCGGGCGGCGAGCGCCAGCCCTGCTGCAGTTTTGAAAACTAAACGCGAGGTTTATTAGCCCCCCTCCCTCTGTTTCTCTCTCTCCTCAGGGCACGGAAAAGGCAACTGTGGAGAGACGCCGCCACAAATAGACTCTCTAAAAATATGGAGGGATTCATCCGAGAGAGAGAAATGCACGATCGAATTCTGGGTCCTCTCCACCAAACGGCTTCCATAAAAGGAGCAAGAAGAGAGGAGAGTGGTCCGAGTGCTGGCGTGGGTGCACGCCTGCACGCACCTGTGGTTACGCGGCGTTTACAGTCGTGACGCCGTCTTGGCTGCTTCTCTTTTGTGAGCATTTAGTGAAATAAGACGCAAGAGATTTTAGAAGAGAGAAACTGAAACAAGGCCCCTTCACAGTTCCTATTATAGACTCATTGATTTCATCCAATCACAGCGAAGCACGCACCTGTACACGGTCAAAGTGTGAAACTCTCCCTCCTGTCCCGACCAGGTCAGCCCTCTTTTTTAAACTATCCAATCAGAAGCTTCATCATCATCATCACTGCTGTCCTGATTGTCGTGGCGTTCCACCTCGCCCTGCTTCTGATTTAATGTGATGTCTCCTGATTGAAAAGCTCTGCTCAGCTTTTTCTGTGCATGAAAAGCAGAAAGAATATGAAGCAGATCTCAAGGAATTATTGCATCGTAACTGATCTTGATCCATTTGCGTAGGAACAAGAACGAGATGGAGACGAGGCTCTGCAACCCGAGGAGCCTCTCAGAGATCTACACCCTGACCGCCACACGTCCTCTGATGCGTGTGGAGGGACCAGAACTTCCAGTCAAGTCGTTCTTCCACCAGCGGTGAGTCTCCTGTCACATTCATCACTGACTGCATTATAATAATGAACACATGTCTTCATGAGTCAGCCTCCTTCACTCCACACCCTGTGTGTGTGTGCGCGTGCGCCCGACCCCGTGCACGTGTCCGTGCGGCCACGTGTCGCAGCAGATGTTGCCTAAGGCCTTTCACAGCATCTCCAGCGATGTGCCGTCCGCTGACCTTCAGCTCCATGTGAAGAAGTCCGGTTGGTGAAGGATGCTTTGGCTCTCATTAACATGAGCCACCTCCCAATCTGCTCTATGGATTTGCATGACATTAGCATATATCTGAGGCCCAGCTGCCGTGTGCAGAGCTGCAGGGGATGACACCTGAAGGCAGAGAAAGAGAGAGAGAGAAAGAAAGGGCACATGGAACTTTGCTGCTTTCATGAACTGTTGCATTTTTAAATCATTAACTCGGTTAACCCCAGACTAAGCTTCACTCACTATGATCTAATAACGAGAGAGGACGATGAAACGGCGTCACTCTTTTCCCGTTGCGTCGCGTTTCGAAGCTTCTCTTCTGTTTGCATTGGTTCAAGCGAGCAGATGAATTCAGTTGTGATGGCGCTCGGCTCGAGGACGCTGCAGCCAGGTGGTGACCCTGCATGCATTATCAGGCGCACAGCGGAGCGCCCAGAGCTGCCCACACTGGCCAATCTGCCACCGAACACTCAGACAAAATAAAGAGCTGACTTCATCACAAGGGATCCAGGAATACAGGGAAAGAAATGAGTGTGTGTGTCCAGAACTGAATATGGTCACACACACACAATCGCTCTCACCTGACAAATGCAGTTGAAGTGTCAGCAGGGCCCCATCTCTGATCCAGCAAGTGTCCAATGTCCCCTGAAGACCGTCAGTGGCGATAGATGGATATGTACTTTATTTATCCCAAACTGGGAAATTGAGGCGTCACAGCAGCAAAGTGGTCCACAAAACAGATATTTACAATTATAAATAAATACTATAACATATATACTATATGTTGGGAGTCCCACTGCTGGTTACTGAGCAACTTTGACAAATACAAGCTGCAAATGAAATACTGATTATTACCCGTTCAGACAGTAGATGAACTATAGCTGAGATGTGTAAATACAGGCGGCGGTGGCTCAGGGATAGAGCGGGTCTGATCCAACCAGGACAGCAGTTCATGTCCCTGACGTCCCCTCCTGCAGGCTGAAGTGTCCTTGGGCAAGACGCTGAGCCTCTGCTTTAACCTTCAGTTTGATCATGTGATCTGTCCATCAACCCTCTTTTCTGACCACGTGTGGTTTACAGACAGCTGAGCTTTCCCAGAGACCCAGACAGGATGCCTCCAAATCCTGTTGCACAATATGCAGAAATCCGAATCACCTGCTGTGGGGCCCCGCCCTCTGAAAGCTGCTCTCCGATTGGGTCCTTGATTTTGAATTCCCTTCGTGACCTTTGTCAAATGTCATCACCCGTCTGTCTCCCCCATCTTCTGCGTCACGTCCCATTTCAAACCGCCTTTAATAGGAAACCATAAAAACGAGTCTTTACTATCAGAGACGAGGATCAGCAGCTCGTTACGAGCCCCGCTCGAGGGGCTAAATATAGGACGCGAGGAGCCCGGCAACAGCGCTGACCCCAGGACGGACGCCCTGGTGGCTCATTCTCTTAATGGCTGCGTGTGATTAAACTCATTCCACAGCGTGGCATCGTCACCAGTCTAGTTCAGGGAAATCACATCTTGAAGCCCTGTCTCCTCTGCTCCTCTCGTGTCCTGTTTCCTTTCTTCACTGCGACCCCACTGTCAAACACCCTGTGATGAAATACACCATTGTGTGTGTCCTCGTCCCAGTATGCTAATCCAGGATTCATTATGGGCGTCTCTCGCTCCCTCAGATGTGTAAATGTTCCAGGCGTGGATGCTTTTAACTCTGTGTTCTATAGAGTGGGCAGGACAGGACGGACAGAGACGAGGACAAAGGTTCAGGGACACGTAGATCATTTCAAGTAACAAGCAATATCAGAAGGTCTTTCTCTCTTTCTCTTTGGTTCCAGGGGGAAATAAGGAGGAATGGATGTCATGAAATTAGTGCAAGTGTGACGGGTGGAGCGTGCACTCCTTTGTCCAAGGAGCAGGACGGATGACGCGGCCTTACTCTGATTCTCTCTCCATTCAGATCAAATAAAACACCGTTCTCTGTCAGTTTGGGAATGAAGACCATTAAATGTATTTTGATTATATAATTATACAATTCCAAAGTCCCATGGGCTATAAATATAAAGCAGTTAGGGCTCCTCAAAAGATGCCCAATGCTAATGCTTCTTCTCCAAACCCTGGGTAAGTCCTGACAGCACTGCCTTATATTATATTACAGTATTACAGATAGATAGGTTCATCTTATGATCATTATTTGAACGTTATCAAATTAGTTGTGACACACCTGTATTTATATGATTGTTGGTCTTAACACCCTAAGACTGTAATGATTCTTGAAAAAGTATCATGGAAACACAGACTCAGTAGACAAGTCCATTATCTATACCCTGTGGGCGGGACCATCACTTAGTCCCCCCCCATGAGTCTTAGGAAAAAACTGTTGTAGAAGTATATGCATGGGGGGGGGGGGTTCTCTCTCTCTCTCTCTCTCAGTTTCTGTGCAAGGTGCTGAATTCTGCTGCTTCGGGGTCACGTGACTGCGCTTCCTCAGGCTGCTGAGTGTGTGTTTGAGAGAGAGAGAGAGAGAGAGAGGTGGAGAGGGAGTGCGCATGCACGTCTGCAGGCTTCGCACGCGGACACTCCAGCCCTCACCATGAGCGATCCGGGCTCTTGAGGGAAGCTTCGGCTCGGCGCTGTGCCTGCGCCTGGAGCGTGCACCTGGAGCAACTGGACGCGCAACAGCGACTCGTTCATTCTTTTTTGCACCCCCCCCCTCCCCGGTTCTTCTTCTCAAGCACCAGCCTGGCAGCCGTGGACGGATGGGGGGCGAGCGCAGGGGCGCGCTGAGTCTGACCGTGCGCCCGAGCCGCTGAGAGGAGCGGAGACCATGTAAGAATCCGCAGGCTCTCCTTACCCCCCCCCCCCCCCCCCCCCCCCCCCCCCCCCCCCCCCCCCCCCCCCCCCCCCCCCCCCCCCCCCCCCTAAGAATCCGCAGGCTCTCCTTACCCCCCCCTCCCCTCCCCTCCCCGCCCCCCACCCCCACCCCGCGCCCCCTGCGCCCCCTCTCCTCCTCCTCCTGCGCGCACACCGCAGTCAAGATGCAGAAAGGGATGCGGCTCAATGATGGCCACATCACCTACCTGGCGCTTCTGGCGAAGAAGGACGGGACGAGGCGCGGCTGCCTGAGCAAGAGGAGCTCGGACAACACCAAATGGCATTCCAAGTGGTTCGCCCTGCTGCAGAACATGCTCTTTTATTTCGAGAGCGACTCCAGCTCCCGCCCCTCCGGGCTGTACCTGTTGGAGGGATGCGTTTGCGACAGGGCGCCGTCACCGAAGCCGTCCCTGTCAGCGAAGGAATGCCTGGAGAAGCAGGTGAGAGAGAGAGCTGGCGCACCAGCACGTGTTTAGTTTCATTCCAACAGAGAGGTTTGCCTGAGCCTTGTGGTCCACTCGTTACGTAATGTCGTCATCATGTCTAAGACATGTCTACATCTGGCGCTGAAACATCCTTGACCTCGAAAAACCCCCAAAAAGCGCAGGACTCCTGTGAGTCTCTGCGCAAACTTTGCGTAAATGGGTAGGAACACCCCCCAGCCCCGCCCCCACCCCCACCCCCCTCTCTGCTCATTAACAAATCATCTGTTGCATCCCGGTCTCAGCGCGCAGCATAAACTTCAGCTGCGTCCAAAACTTTGGAGGCTGCCATCTTGCGGCGGAGAGCTGCCCCCCCCTCCTCGATTTGACGTATTGATTGAATTCCTTGTCCTGGTATTAATAGCCTCCTGCCTGACTGGATGGATGGTTCTCAGTGTCAGGGTGGGCTGAGAGACGCTGCTGCAGGAAGGAAAACACCTTGTGGCATGAAGGAGTGAAAGAGGCAGAGAAGTGGTCAAGCTGCTGTGAGCTATGGCTGCAGTCACCTTCTGCTCCTCTGCAGCACACACACACACACACACAGTCAGTTAACTTCTCACGCTGCCACCTCCTTTGGTTTTTGGTTGACAGGTTTTAACCCAGAAACAAACTGTGCAGGTGTTCTGTGAATGTTGGGCTGGACTTTAGGCCCACACATGCGACACTTAAAAGACACATAAAGCTGCACAACTTTCTCATTTCCTTGTGTATTTACATCTGTGTTCTCCTTTCGACCCCAGGCTGCTGTGGCTGTTAGGGTTTTACCGTATTTATTTTGTTTTTTAGTTGTTCTGAATGATATTCATGCCGTTTTATCATCTTATAATAAACGTCCCTCTGCTTTCTAAATGTCGGTTAACCTGGATTCAACACCCCCATGCTGGAGCTGATGAAAGAGAAAGGAACCAGTACTGGAGCCCATCATTTAGGGCTCACGTGAGTCAGGACTGGGTTTGTTTTCTCTCTAACTCCCAATTTAAAAATAGTTATGCCAAGTCATGAGCGAACAGCCGCAGCAGAGGACATGACAGATGACAGCTGAAACAACAGAGGCCCCATCTACTTTGAACATGATAATTATTTTATTATTATTATTATTAAACAATCTTGATTTTATCATTAGAACATTTAAACTAAATATATGCAACCTTGTGTGGTTGGTTGCCTAAAATCTGTTTAACAGCAGAGCGCTGTGCTCTGGGGGCTGAGTGGCGTCCATGATGAAGGAGGCTGATGCAGTCTGTCTCAGTACATTGATTTCAACAGTGAATTAAATGAATTTGAAAGCCTTCAATTAGCATAACTCAGTCGTCTGTTCAGCACGTGTCCCTTTATCTAATATGTGTCGGGAATAAATTCTCTCAGTGTTACAGGGAGACGGAGGGGCGATGGGACGATGCTGCGAATAATTGCCAAGCCAACTGCCACCTTGCAGCGCTGCGGAGCTTTTTATAGCTTTCACTCCCCAAAACAGCCAAAGATCGCTCTCCCTGCTCCTGCATCTCTCTGCTGGAGTGGTCTACTTTTCAAATGTTCTTGGGCCTCATTTAGAAAGCTAGTTATGTTTAAGCCCCCAGTTACTATGGCAACCCCTATTTACATCTGAAAATGTGCTACAACACTTCCACCCGCTTCGCTCAGCGAACGCGGCAGAACATGTTCATATGAGAAATGGAAGGCTTGTGTTGTTTACAAACAGTCCTACATGGTCGAGTTCTTGAGGCGAAGGTTATCCATGAAGCAGTGTTTGTATAGGAACAGTAAAACCCTGTGTAGTCAGGAAGGAAATCACAGTACAGTCCTGTGTCCACTCTCAACAGATGGATGAACGTGTCAGGAGGTCAATCAATATAAAAAAATATATAATATGGGTTAAAAAAATACATATATATATTTCCATTTTAGGAAAAAAGTTGAGCTGTAGGTTCTCTCACACAGTATTTATTTTTATAAACTTCTTGATTCTGAAGTTTAGTGATTGTCACCTTTGCCGGTCATCATTTAAAACTGGTCAACCTTAAATTCAGCATTTTTTTAACATCACAGATTATAAACGAGAATTTAAAGTGCAGGATACTTTGTCTCACTTACTGACAGCTAGTGTCGCTGGCATTAAAAAAAAAGAGAAAATCAGTGGCGTGGAGCTAAATATAGGCGCCTAAAAGGCTTGACACACCAGCTTGCAGGAAGCGGGAGATGAGAGGCACATTATTGACAAAGGGCCGTTCTGCTGCTCATCAGGAAATATGGAACATTACTCCGCTTCACAAATGACTTGCTCTTGGCATTTGGGAGGGATAAAAAATCCAATATATTGGATTTGTTGGGGTCTATTTACAATGCATCAGTGTTATATAATTTGATGTGCTTGGACCACAAATAAATCTGCCCGGACTGTTACGGCGATGACCGCTACTTGAGTGAATTGATCCGATAAGCCCACTGGAAAACGTTTGCCATCATCTCCATAACTGACCCCGCTGGGCCGTGAGGTCCCAGGTGTGTTGGTGTCACTCAGCGAAACATGGCGTCAGTGGAGAGTCTGCCAGGTGACAGACAGAAGGCACAGAGGGGTTTTTAACGATCCTCTCAGGGCCTCTCCTTCAGGATCGCTGAGCTCGTTCATGCACGTGAACGCAGATACAACTTCTTGGGTTGTTTTTTCCACAGTCTCATGTTTAGGAAGGTTTTCTGATTTCAAAATGTGCTGCATAGATCATGAGCTTGTTGTTGTTTTGCAGTATTATTTCACCGTCATGTTTAATCATGACAACCAGAAGGCTCTGGAGCTGCGCACGGAGGACGTCAAGGACTGCGACGAGTGGGTAGCAGCCATCACACAGGCCAGGTACCTGTCACACATGACCTCTGACCTACGTGCACACATTAAGCTGAGGGAATGTGTGTGTGTGTGTGTGCGTGCATGTGCATAATCTGAAAGTAATAACAATTTAATCAGCCCATAAATCACCTACAGCACCTCACTGAAAGGATGAAAATGAAAAACTGAAAATGTGTTTTTCATGACCTAACAAAAGGAAATTTGAGTGCTTTAAGATCTTATAGGTTTATGTAAGACACGATTTGCTTAGCTTAGCTTAGCTTGAGTCCTGAATTGTGTCTCCTCCATGTTAATGGATAGGATTATTTATTACTTATTTCTGCACAGTGGGAGGAAGTGGAGACGTGTCATCCATGTTTACCTGGATGCCTGTTATACTTCATGAGCGTTCATAAGAAATAAAACAAATTATTATCCGGCCTGATGGATCAAGGGGGAAGTGGTCCTTTGCGGCCCAGAGACGAGCAGGACAATCCCTGTAAATGTCAGCAGAGTGCGTTTGTATGGTGAAAGGTCAGTTGATTGGACTTACATCAGCACTGTACTGTCGACGTATGACGTGCACAGCAGGCCGGTGGCGACCTGTTGGCTCGTCTGCATCATCGTTCTTTTGCTTTGGATTCCTGCGTTCTGCGTTTTATTTCTTTATTTAAACATGGGCTCCCCTTGAACGCACCTCACATGCCAGGGGATTCAAATGACTTTGAGGGCTGGTTCCTACGAGCTTGAGACTTTAAGCCTCACTTTAGGGAATGATTCCTCATGCAGAAGCAGCCTTTACATATGCTCCGCCACGCTGGTGAGTATTTGAAGGCTGCTCAACTGTGCGGATGTTCAGACCTGCAGTTCAAACACATGCTGATCAGGGGACAGCTTTGAGCTTTGATGGGTCCAAGGAGAGCCCATGAAACGCTCCTTAATGAGATCCTCGCCGTGTCTGTGTAGTTACAGGAACCTGGCCACGGAGCATGAGGCCCTCATGCAGAAGTACCTCCATCTACTCCAAATCGTGGAGACGGAGAAAACGGTTGCCAAGCAACTTCGACAACAGATAGAGGACGGGGAAATCGAGATAGAGCGGCTAAAATCAGAGGTAACCTGCTTGTGGTTTCGTGCCGGTAACACCTGAATGTTTGCGTGTGTGTCAGTGCGTGGTACGTTGTGAGCAGGGCAGAAAGAAAAGAAGACGTGAAAGAAATGTAGGCACACGCAGGACAAAGGCTGAGCTTGAAACAGCGACAGTCCTGTTTCATATCCTATTTATTCGCTGGAAACCGGATCAAATGTCTCTCCCTTTAATGTGCTAATGGTTGGGCTTCAATATGCATGAATCACCTGCTATTGTACCGGATTCTGCAGCAGAGCGTAATAATCCTCTCTCTCACTTTCTGTGCTAAAACATGAGGTTGTATGAATTCATTAATTCCTCATTTATTACATTTGTTTTTCTTATTCACGTGTAATCCACTAAATGAATCGGGGTGGGCTGCTGTGTTGACTGTGTGTTTTGGTTTACCTTTAAATTAAACAACGTTGTGGCGCTTCAGAATATGAGATGACCAAGATCACGATCATCATTTTTAGCTGCTTCATGGTGCTGGGTGCTCGTCACAACCCAGTGAGTCAAGGGCTTGTGTTGGATTTCCAGATCGCTGGGCTGCTCAAGGACAATGAGAAGATCCAGTCGAATCCAGAGGTGCCGCCCAGTGATGACGACACCGAGATAAAGAAGATCAAAAAGGTGACACGGGCCTGTTGAGTTGATCTCAGCGAGAAGGGAAAGAGAAAAGAGGAGGTTTAGGTGAAGGTTGGTCCGGTCGGGGGACAGAGTCTGAGTCTTTGGCCAAAATATATTAATTAGGACAAAAATGTATGTTATGAGGCTCAGATCTGCTCTCAGAATATTTACAGACAACATGATGTGGATCTGAGTCTTTTTTGAGTTTTTATCTCTTAATTTCAAAATCACACAACAATAACACTGATCTTCAGCTTCATGTAACTAACTATCTGACGGTGCTTTGTTTTTAAATCTTTAACTCATAGCTATTTAAAACGACCACCATCAGCACAAAGGCTAGTGACAAATGCTAACCCATGAAAATCATCATTTTTTTCTTCTGTTCCTCCTCACCAGGTCCAGAGCTTCCTGCGAGGGTGGATTTGCCGCAGGAAGTGGAAGACCATCATCCAGGACTACATCCGCTCGCCCCACGCCGAGAGCATGAGGAAGAGGAACCAGGTGGTGTTTAGCATGTTGGAGGCCGAGGCTGAATACGTGCAGCAACTCCACATCCTGGTCAACAACTTCCTGCGGCCCCTCCGCATGGCCGCCAGCTCCAAGAAGCCGTCCATCACCCACGATGACGTCAGCAGCATCTTCCTGAACAGGTGGCTGGTGGCGTGACGGGCCGCGCTCGCGGTGCGCCGCTGAACGCTATCTCATGGCAGCCGTGTTTGCTTGTGTGTTTTGTCAGTGAGACCATCATGTTCCTGCACCAGATCTTCTACCAGGGTCTGAAGGCCAGGATAGCCAGCTGGCCAACGCTGGTCCTGGGTAAGACGCTCAGAGACGGACCGTCAGCTAACCGCCATTAGCACAGTCACAGGAATTCAATCACGTAATGACATTGGCTTCACCCCCCAGCCGACTTGTTCGACATCCTGCTGCCCATGCTGAACATCTACCAGGAGTTTGTGAGGAACCACCAGTACAGCCTGCAGATCCTGGCCCACTGCAAACAGAACCGAGACTTTGACAAGCTGCTGAAGCAGTACGAGGCCAAACCCGACTGTGAGGAGCGGACGCTGGAGACCTTCCTCACCTATCCCATGTTTCAGGTGAAGTGAAGCGACACTGTCAGCAGCTCTGCCTCAAAGTGAAGAGGACTCAATCATAAAGCAATCTGGAGCTAATTCATTTAGGACTAATGAAACATTACTGACATGTAGATTATGTGCATTCCCTTAAATATAAAATATAGGAGTCATAGTCAACACAACACCTTTTTGTTGATTTAAAAAAATGAGCCTCCTCTTTGAAACGAAAAACGTTTTGAACTGAAAAAGATTAAAAGTGGCTCAAGTCCCTCGGTTTTCCCTCTCTCTCTCTTTCTCAGATCCCTCGTTACATCCTGACGTTACATGAGCTGCTGGCGCACACGCCCCACGAGCACGTGGAGAGAAACAGTTTGGACTACGCTAAGTCGAAGCTGGAAGAACTTTCCAGGTGAGAAACTGATAAATAAATAAATAAATAAAAATAACAATCAATAATAAAACTAAAACATACAGACGAAATGATGTGCAATACTGTGTATTATATATATATATTTAGTACCTTGTAGTTATGTGTATGTGTATGTTCATCTGGCATGTTTTGTGTATGTATGTATATATATATGTTCTGTATGTGTACTCTGTGTCGCTGCTGTGGCAACGTACATTTGCCCATTATCTTATCTTAACTATGTGATTTGGTGAACTGATCGCTGGTCTCCAGCTACACTGTATTTCTGGTTGAAGGGATGTCTTGTGTTGAGCTTCGTTGAGCACGTTCTCTGTCGTCTCCGCTGAGTAATGTGATGAACCAGTGAGCTTTTGGCGTCCCGTCAGGATCATGCACGACGAGGTGAGCGAAACGGAGAACATCAGGAAGAACTTGGCGATTGAGCGGATGATTGTGGAGGGCTGTGAAGTGCTGCTGGACACCAGTCAGACGTTCGTCAGGCAAGGTCAGTTTGAGGACATTTATGATTCTGACTGGTTGGTCAGGAATGTGACGATTCAACACATATGAGGCCCAAACATGAAGCAAAACAACAGTTCACACAGTCGCACCTTTGCTTGTGTCCGTGGCGCCACAGGCTCTCTGATCCAGGTGCCCATGAGCGAGAAAGGGAAGATCACGAGGGGCCGCCTGGGCTCCCTGTCTCTGAAGAAGGAGGGCGAGAGACAGTGTTTCATGTTCTCCAAACATCTCATCATCTGTACCAGAGGCTCTGGAGGAAAACTTCACATCACCAAGGTACAGCTGGACCCTCGCTGATGGTGGGCGTGCTCGAGCTGACCACGATTCCTCGGACATGTAACAGCTCAGTTCGATTGAAATCGTGCACGCGCTGTTTTACCCCTGCTGTGCGTAACTCTGCAACCTTTCAACCCTGCTGCAGAACGGAGTGGTGTCTCTGATCGACTGCACGCTGATGGAGGAGGCCGAGGGCACGGATGATGAATGTAAATGAGCACACACACAGTCCAGCATAGTCACGGTTCCTCAGTACGATGTGTGTGTCGATGAAACATCAAGTAAAGCAGTTCTTTCTGGAACTGTTGCTTTAGTCGGGCTGCTTTCACAGGTCTTGTGGGGTTTGTGCTCTGCAGCTAAAGGGGAGCGCAGCGGCCAGGACACTGAACATCTGGACTTTAAAGTTATGGTGGAGCCCAAAGACGTGCAGCCTTACACCGTCATCCTGGTGGCTTCATCCCGCCAGGAGAAGTCGGCGTGGACCAGCGACATCAGCCAGGTTGGTCTGCTCCTCGCCGGTAGACAGTATGTTATTTTATTATTTTATTTTGCTTGAAACAGCGTTCAGCGTTGGACGGACGTGGGAATAGAATCTTGCAGGTTGTGTGAACTCTTTCTTTGTTGATGCTGTTATATTCAGAGACCCCCCCCCTGTCTGCTTGCATTATTACAGTGCATTGACAACATCCGCTGCAACGGTCTGATGATGAACGCCTTCGAGGAAAACAGTAAAGTCTCCGTGCCACAGATGATTAAGTGTGTGTCGGACACCAGCCACATGCATTATACATGCACCAGTAGCTACACAGCACACTACAGGACAAACGCACGATTACACGAGCTCACGCTTCTGTGCTTGTGAGGACTTTGAACGTGTTCTCTGGGCCCTGACCCGAACAATCGCAGCTACCCTGGAAATACGCGAGAACGTGACAAACACGTCTCACTTTTCAAACATCTTCTTTTTTCTTTAACGTGTCGTCACATGCACAGAAATACAGGGACGCTCTAATGGCCTTTGCAAAGCCACCACTCAAGTTCTGCAGCTCTGGGACGAATAAAGACAAACTCATGCTCGGTCCTTGGTGTGGCCCCAGGGGCCCTGAATGAGGGGCCCGCTCACACACGCCTCGTATAGCCTGGCTTTGCATGATGGTCCTGAACCTAGAGTCTTGGACTGAGCCCTAGGAGCCACAGATAATTGCACATATTTGCGTAGCACACAAATCCATATCTACATCTGCTGCACGTCACATACATGCTGCTGAGTAGCACAGGGGTCAAACGTACCTGTCTCTGCTCCTGGACGCAGGTCTGACGCCAGCCTGTACTGCGACGACGTGGACATCCGCTTCAGTAAGATGATGAACTCCTGCAAGGTGCTGCAGATCCGTTACGCCAGCGTGGAGCGCCTGTTGGAGCGGCTCACCGACCTGCGCTTCCTCTCCATCGACTTCCTGAACACCTTTCTCCACTCGTACCGCGTGTTCACCGGCGCCGACGTGGTGCTGGACAAGCTGGTCACCATATACAAGAAGCCCATCAGCGCCATCCCTGCACGGTGAGCATGAGATTCTACGATTCCGCCGTCACCACTGAACAAAGTTTTGTTTTTCGTTTTCTGGTGCGGTGAAAAGCTGCCACTTCCCCGACGTTTCACTTCGTCCGTCGACGCACAGCCCGTCACGCAGAGACGCCTCTGGTCCAGGTGGGAGGGGACCGCCATCGCAGTTAATTGGGTCCTCACCCCGGCCCCCTCCCTTCTCTCTCATTACTCTCTTTACCCTTTAACGTTCTCTCGTTTTTTTTTCTTTCTTTTTCTTTCCACAAGTCTGACCATCCCTCTCTCCGCTGCGCTGTCACCATGGCAACCCCTTCACTCTGCTGCAGGACCCCACCCTCTCTACTTGTCTCCTCGTCTTCTCTCTCTCCCTCTTTCTCTTTCTCTCCCTCTCGCTCCTTTCCTCCCATCATCTGCAGCAGCTCTACAGTATTAAATATTGATGGTGGTGTGTTGCACCCAGAACTCTGCTCTCCTCCTCCTCCTGTGTCTTGCTTACCTGCTTACATCCTTCTGCTCCCCTCCAGGCCTCATCTTTCCTCCTCTCACCTCCCTAGTTTTACTGTTTTGCGAATTACAGGCGAGGAGACACAACATGGCTGCAGCTAACGGCGCGGAGGCTTCCCGTTCGCCCACTCTCTTAGCGCCTTCGCTGTGGTGGAATCCATACCCTCTCGCCCCCTCCCTCTCTGTCTGTTTTTTTTTTTGCATTGCGTTGCATTGCACCTCGGTCTCTTTCTCCCACTTCCCAGTTTCGCTCAGGCTCTCTCTCGCTGTGGGCCTCCCCTGGGCTGGTTGCTGTTGGCAGTGCCCGTGCCTCCCACACTGTCACTTGACATGCTATTTATAGGCCGTCAGAGGGGGTGGCGCTCAGTGAAAAGGAGGATGCTGTCTTAAACAATGTAGCTTAAATAAAAGAGGCAAGATCTCCCGGGGAGCGCTGTGGTTTATGTGTTCCCTCCGCTGTCACCTGTTGAGGCCGCTCAAGTCATTTGAAACTGTTCTTTTTTTGTTTTTGTTCTTCTGTCTTTCTCACACGACTCCTCTCATCGCCCCCCCCCCATCTCTCCCTCCCTCTCTCTCTCTCTCTCTCCTTCCCTCCCTCTCTGCAGCTCCTTGGAGCTTTTCTTCGCCAGCAGCCAGAACAGCAAACTCCTCTACGGCGAGCCACCCACGTCGCCGCGCGCTAGCCGCAAGTTCTCCTCCCCTCCTCCCCTCGCCATCGCCAAGTCGTCCTCGCCCAACCGCCGTCGCAAGCTCTCGCTCAACATCCCCATCATCACGGGGGGCAAAGCCCTGGACCTGGCCGCGCTGAGCTGCTCCCCCAACGGCTACGCCAGCATGCACAACACCATGTCCCCCTTCGGCAAGACCTCGCTCGACATCAACAAGCTGTACGTGTCCAGCGCCATGGCGAGCAAGATCCCCGACGAGGGAGAGCCCAGAGCTGAGGGCAAGGCCGAGGAGGGTGTCCTCAACAAGCAAGGTCAGGACCACTGAGTGTTAATGTGGTTTCACTGGTGCCCCGTCCACAGCTCACGACATGTCAGCTCTGTGTAAAGCTTATACATCTCTTCTTTTGTTTTTTAAAATAAAGGCTATCTTTACACCCAATCACTGGACGCTCAGGCCGTAAATGAGGATTCATAACATGAAACAGTAGTGATGCCGGTGATGATCTTAAGATTTTATAGATTTTAAATAAGATATATAAAGACAATAACTGCAGTTTTGCTTCCTGTTTTTAGACTTAATGGACTTTGTAGTTCCACCAATAGGAACTTCTGCTGCACACCACAGACTCACGTGCACACATTCCCTGCATTGAAAGTTCTATTTACTTTTTCTGCGCAGATCTGTCGGTGAGAGAGGAATGTGACGAGGATCCAGGTCAGAGTGACGAGGCAGAAGCAGAAATGTCTCCTCCCAAGTCCCCGTCAACGCCCAAGAATGTCAAATCAAAAAACTCGGGTACAGTATGTCTCTGTGTCTCCATCATTGAGCTGTACCCATTCTCTGTGTTTTTAGAATGTCTTGTAATGTACTTCTCAGTTCCAACACACCAGCACAAACAATGAGTTGAGCACGAAACTACGTGACGTCGGCATTTCTACAACTCACCAGGGTAATGAACACATCAGTGTTCATAAACAGATAATGATTCGAATTTGGAAGTGGAATATGAGAAGGTAAATGTTTCTGCAAATGTTTCTTAGCTTAGCACGGAAACAAAACAACATGAGGACCTACAACATGTTATACAAGATAACAATTCTGATGTGTTTATGGATGGTCCCTCTGTTGCCAGGTAACCATGGAGATCCCTGGACACTATGACACTATCCCTCTTTTATTCAAATACTTACAAATATTCTGTGCAACGCTTCCTACCTGGCAGGTGTGAGTGAGCAGTGGCAACACGTAGATTCTCGATTGTCTCAAAGGTCAAAAAATGAAAACCCCACACACTCACGGAGAGACAAGTTACACGGAGTTCAATAACGATGGACTTGTAGCTAACTTCTCAGAAAGTGAGGAGTGTAATTAAAGCCAAATAAGGTCTTGTTAAAAAACGCCCACGGCCTCCTGGCCCCTCCCATGCTGCAGAGAGAGGCAGCGTCGAGCCTGTAGGTCGTCAAGCACGATTTATCCGTCCCTCCCACGGTGCTGGATACAAGGGAAGCCGGTGCCTCGTGTGAGTAGGTGGAAGGAAACCTTGTACCTTAGCAACGATGTGCGTGTTCTTCTTCTCACCGCCCCTGGCTGAACGGAGGAAGACGAGGAGGGAGGGAGGGAGACATGGTGGAGTGGAGCCATCAAAACCACAAGCTGCAGGGCAGGCTGTGCCGCTTCTGTTCAGCATTATGTTTCCCTCTAGTGGCCAACAAAGGGAAATTAAAGGCCTTTAAAGGGATTGTCCACTGAAAAGTGAAATTCCCTTTGAATCACCGCTATGCTAATGGAGTGGGGGGGGGGGACTTCCAGAATTTCAGAATTGCAGCAGAATCCAAAACAATTTTAAATATCCTCTGATTATCTTCCCATGAGGTGCGTTCAGGGACTGATGGAGGCTGGAGCTCAGTGTAAATTACACCGTAATAGTGGTGAATAGAGTCGAGTGAATTTTTGGTTTCCAGTGAAATATCCTTTTAGAAGCACCCAAGCTAATTCCCTCTCTGATCCGAATCAACGCTCGTTTCCCCCCGTGCAGAGTTTTCCTTGTTCTCCTTCAACAATGGCATGGTGGTGTCATCTTGCCGGGAGCTGGACAATAACCGCAGTGCCCTCTCTGCCGCCTCGGCCTTCGCCATCGCCACCGCCGGTGCCAACGAAGGCACGCCAACCAAGGAGAAGTACCGCCGTATGTCCCTGGCCAGCACAGGTCCGTCACACAGCGGGTGGTGAATCTGTTGGCCTGGTCACGATTGTTTATATTATATCGCTTCCACTTTGTTGAACGTGCTCCCAGGTTTTCCTACGGACCAGAGGAACGGCGACAAGGAGTTTGTCATCAGAAGAGCTGCCACCAACAGAGTCCTGAATGTGCTGCGCCACTGGGTCTCCAAACACTCACAGGTGCCCCTCATTTCCCCGCCTCCCCGGTTCCTGTCACTGTTCCCGCTGTGATGACACTGTTGACGTTGTGTTGGACCTCAGGACTTTGAGCTGAACACAGAGCTGAAGACGCGGGTCATTGGTTTCCTGGAGGAGGTGATGCACGATCCCGAGCTGCTGACCCAGGAAAGAAAGGCAGCTGCCAACATCATCAGGTGTGTTGCCTGTTATTTCCTTTTTTTAAAGAGAGAGTCTCCAGTGAACCCAGCCCCAGAAAAATAGAGCAAAAGAAATCCAGTATTGTGCGTGATTCAGTTCTTAACGTGAAGCAGAGGAGCCCATGACCCCAACTGAACACACGCTAGACATGAATAAAGGTTCACTGGGTCAGCTTTTCTACGTTTTTTATGTTGTTAAAAGTCAGAGTGATTTCTGGACAAAAGTGACCAATAGTGCACCTTTGTCTGTTTGAATGCAGGACTCTGACTCAGGAGGACCCTGGAGACAACCAGGTCACTCTGGAGGAGATCACACAGATGGTGAGGGAGACATTTCAGCAGTAAAAAAAATCCTTTTACCTCTTGAAATTGGTGTGTGTAGAAATCATTTACACACCAATTACTGTGTGTGTGTGTGTGTGTGTGTGTGTCAGGCCATGGAGGACTGTCGGACTGAACCGTTCGAGAGCCACTCTGCCCTGGAGATAGCGGAGCAGCTCACACTGCTCGACCACCTGGTCTTCAAGGTCATCCCATACGAGTGAGGCGCACACTAACACTCGCTCTGCACAATACAAGTCACGTCAGGTGACGACACGTGTTTGCTGATCCTTCGAAAACACACATTTCCAACAGGGAGTTCTTCGGCCAAGGCTGGATGAAGAACGACAAGAACGAGAGAACTCCGTACATCATGAAGACCACCAAGCATTTCAACGACGTACGTGCAGATATAGATGGATGGATGGATAGATAGATAGATGGATAGATAGATAGATAGATAGATAGATAGATAGATAGATAGATAGATGGATAGATAGATAAATGAATAGATGGATAGGTAAACATGTCTGTTATTTTTCCTTCAGATCAGTAACAGGATCGCCACAGAGATCCTGCACTGGGACGATGTCAACATGCGTGTCGGCGTGATGGAGAAATGGGTGGCGGTGGCTGACATCTGCCGCTGCCTCCACAACTACAACGCCGTGCTGGAGATCACGTCCTCTCTGAACCGCAGCTCCATCTTTCGCCTCAAGAAGACCTGGCTCAAAGTCTCCAAGCAGGTACCCGCCTCTGACTGATTTTTTGCGGCTGTCTCAGAGAGTGATTCATGCGTCACATTGAGAAGACAATGTTTAGAACATTGAGCTGTTCTTCTAAGAAATAACATAAACGTTAACTCAGTATCTGGCAAATCCTCTGTGAATGTGTGTCAATGCTCATTAAGACTCGTCTCAGTTCACGAGACTTTGTTGACAAAACATTGAAATTCGGTTTCTGATCGTAACCTTTTTGCCTTGGTTCCAGACAAAGACTGTGATCGACAAGTTGCAGAAGCTGGTGTCGTCAGAGGGACGCTTCAAAAACCTGAGAGAAGCTCTGAAAAAGTAGGTTTCCTCGGCTACCTCCCCTGGACTCCACTCGTCCTCGGCTCTTTGTGTGTACACCTGAATAACTGCTGTGACTCCGCCTACTGTCCCCAGCTGTGACCCTCCCTGTGTCCCTTATCTGGGAATGTACCTGACCGACCTGGCCTTCATCGAGGAGGGAACGCCCAACTACACCGAGGACAACCTGGTCAACTTCTCGAAGATGCGGATGGTAAAAACGCCCGTGTGACGATCTCCAGTTAAATGATTCAACTTGGTTTGTGTGTGTGTGTGTCTTCTCTGCTCATTCAAACATGATTGTGACACCAGTGAATCTTTTTCTTCCTCGTGCCGTCAGATATCTCACATCATCAGGGAGATACGTCAGTTTCAGCAAACGGCTTACAAGATTGAAAATCAACCAAAGGTGAGGTTATTATTATTATTATTATTATTATTATTATTGTTACTTACCGGCGCTGACGTAGCTCACTCTGATTACCTTCTTTACTTCCATTTTACCCTAAATAAAGAAGCCAATGAGGGCTTATATACAGCATTGGCTGACAGACAACAGTTGAGTCAAAACAAAACAGCAGATGCATTTCCAAAATTAACCTGACCCAAATTTTTCATAATAAACCCCCCCCCCCCCAACACGTCGACTGTGTCTTTGCTGCTGCAGGTGGCGAAGTACCTGCTCGACTGTAGTACAGCGCTGGACGAGGACAGCCTCTACGAAGCGTCTCTGAGAATCGAGCCCAAAGCTTCATCATGAGGAGGACGAGGCTCAGCACCTCACACGGACAGTACACAAAGCATATATGATAATGTACATACACTCTTATTTGTATTAGCCACAGTAGACCGTTCTCTTCTGGTATGTGTTCCCCAATGGACCCGTTATGTAGATTTGCTATTAGAGACTTGAGTAGAAGCCCAGAGAGGTTTTATTTCTAGAGTTACAGAGTATTTATATGTTATTTATCGTCTTCAACTCCACTTTACGATGAAGCTATTTTCAACCACAGAGTACAGCAGCCAGGAGAGTACACAGACATGATACTACCCTCATTATACTGGAAATATGCAGCATAACAACAGCGCTCATTCACCAGCGGCGGCGGTCGTATTCGACACGCGACTCATCGTCGGGGGGAGGGGGGGGGGTTCCTCAGTGTGATGTTTAGCTTATACTCCCCTGGTGTATATATCCAGTACACGCACTGGACGGTGTATGTAGCAGATGCAACCAATATGGAGCCACTTCAGGAAGTTAAATTCCCAGCTTTTACACACAGAACAGCGAGAGCATTGTTTGTTGTGGTTAATCCTCTTCGGCCAGTGCATTATGGGTATTGCCTTAATCATGAAAGGGATGATATACCACGGATATACCATGTGAGATATTTAACAACTACAACTACAACTTGCCAAATGAAGCAGAGACACTTGTCCTGTTCAGTACTAACGTACCGGCAGTTTAAAGACACGTCCCTCACTATGTGTTATTGTTTTGATCGTTCAGTTCTGTAATAACTTTTTCCTGTGTACGACACGTTGGAGCAAACAACTTATAAGTGTAACACATTCTGTATCCTGTCTACGACGTGTTAGCAGGATCTATAACGGTAGTAATCGTGTGCTTACTCTTGGAATATTTCTATGTATTTTTTACAGGCTTTGTATAGAATAACACCCAATGCTTAAGTGGCAGGCATGTACCACTTTCACGTGTTTAAATCCAACCTATATCTAGAACGGTCCGTGTTCTGTATCGCAGCCCTTGCACATGCATCTTTACCCTCGAACAGGCACATCAGATGTTGCAGTGAGCAAAACCCAGTGGTATGAGAATTCCCCTTTGTTTCAACCGCTTGAGTAATATTTCCAGTTTTGTATAAAAGTGTATTCTTTCCTGATTACCTCTTGTTAATAAATCGACTCTTTCTCAGGGGGAGAAGGCTCTGAAGGCTGCCCGGGCTTCTCTCGTGCCGTATTAGCCCTCGTTGGCTCTGGGTGTGCTGGGGGTCAGAGGAACTGGCCTTTGGTAAAAGCTGGGTGTA
This sequence comes from Pseudorhombus dupliciocellatus, assembly GCA_016785235.1. Taxonomy (NCBI): domain Eukaryota; kingdom Metazoa; phylum Chordata; class Actinopteri; order Pleuronectiformes; family Paralichthyidae; genus Pseudorhombus; species Pseudorhombus dupliciocellatus. The sequence goes on from JAFBJW010000365.1 coordinate 5,170,661, forward strand.
AACTTCTTCTTTATTTACCTCTTTTTGGAGAGTTGGTACTGCAACAGAATCGGTGCTCAGTTTAACCAGATCTCTCTCAACATTTGTGTAGTATTTCCTCTGTAGATTTAAGGCATATACATCAACTTGTTTATGACTCATATTGGCGCCGGTACAGCTTAAGGCCAATATAAGTAAATGAAATAATGAATGATGAATTAAATCAAATGACGAGGGCAGGGTCAACAAGTCCAGGCACAGAAAGAATTTTCAACATTTGCCTAACTGTGCCTCACTTTGCCAGAAGATGGCGCCATAGCTCTGCTCGGCTCTGTGGAAGCAGCTGTCAATCAAATATTCCTGGCGCTCATTGGCTGCAAGTAGGGGAGAACGGCCCCTGGTTCCTGTGACGTATGAATATCCAACTCCCGCGGCTCTGTTTCACACACCAGAAGGGGAGGGTCTGGTGGCCAAACATTTGGACCACGTGGTGCCAGCAGTGAAGAAGCATCACATAGAACCAAGGGTAAATGTGAAGCTGCTGTGAAGCGTTCAATGCCGAGGTCATGTGACTTTCTATGTTTTCTGCGGGATTGTGGCCTGAACATAGCTGGATAAACTGAGGCCCAGTCAAGCTAGTGTTATACTCGCTCATGTGTGAGGTCGCTACAGGAAGCTACAGCGAGGCGAGAGACGCTCCGTCAAAGACCGTGATGAACCTTCACGTTCTGACACGTCATGTGACCTGTTGCTTCATTGGGTCGTTTGCTGCTCCTAGATCGACCCGATCAAAAAAGATGAAAGACGTGCGGACCCTTTAAAGTAATATCTAATCAATGAAACCACACAGAGACATGTTGTCACCCAAAGTCCCCGTTTTAAATTTCTTTTTTGCTTCAACACACAAAAACACCAGTGTTTGGTAGAGTTAGTCACACTCATCATTACAGTGGAGAGAACATCCGATGAGGCCTGCGACTGAACCAACTCACCCGTTAGATGGAGTCCAGGATTCTGACGGAACCTCCCACTGGTCAACAACCAGCTCATCTGATACTGTGATGTGAATGGTTGTATTCCAGAAGAGTACACAAGGAACAGATGAAAATCCATGGGTTCTAATACATGTCCCTTCACCGTGTTACAGTATGTTTTCAGTCAGTCTCTGCAGGAGTCCATTATCTGTCCACGCTCACTTTCTGTGAGAATGTTTCACTGAAGAAAAATGTCTCGTGTTTTAACCTCAGTAATGTCCTTCTTCGCACACAGCTTGACGCAACAGTGCAGGTAGACGTCGCTGCTCTTCCCAGAGAACTGAAACATGTTGAAGGAAAAGTAGTTGGATGTTCCCAGTCCGTTGGTCACGATCTTCACAGTCTGGTCAGCGACACTGGAACAGCTGCAGGGGAGCAGGAAGACACAGCAGACAACAGAGTCAAACATCTTGTCTGCGATGTCCTCACTATGGCAACTTCTCCCTTCTCCCATGTCCCTCACCCTTTAACAATCAGGTTGTGTCTCAGAGTGGCACTGGGTGACGGCTCGTTGGTTGGCCAGCAGGAGTCCATCAGCCGGTCCGTCTTCAGCTCCACCCAGACGGTCCATTAGATGCACATGTCTGTCCTTTGGGGGCTGTATTTGTCAAACTACAGACTAGAGGGAAGATTTCTAGGATTTTTCTAGGAGAATCATCGTGTGTGAAAAATCATTACTGATGAAGTATTGTTGGTCAACAATCATCACGTCTGCTACACGAAGAACAGAAAACTACACGTTTTTCACGCTCGAGTTAATGCACAAGTCCTCTTCCTCAAAGACAAACATGAGAGGAAGACAGGCTCTGAGATCTGCTCAGCGTTCAGTCACAGGCTCAGAGTATTTCGTCTCACAGCTGGAGACGGGAGGCAAACAGCAGAGTTGACTCATTCATGTAAACACACTCATACACACCTCAGTGGTTTGAATATGTGCAACTCCAACTAATCAATGAAATCAAACAGAGATGAAACTATCAAAATAAAATACCTGCATATGAATGGCTCCTAGAGCTCCTGCTGAACTCCCTAAGGCCTCAGTCTCCTGGTGAGTCCTGTCCAGTTTATTAAGACGTTATCGCACATCAGTGCCTGTTCCCAGGATGTATAGAGAATAAAGAATAATACAGACACTTTCTTTAGATTGTCATTTTATTCATCCCACATTTACATTTGCTGTAAAACCTGTTTTGCTTCCTCTTGAAACATAGATAGTGTGTGGCTGTTTTATGCATCTTTAACATTATAGAAGCACTTTTAAAACTGCACTTCTACAATAAAGTAAAAAGCAAATATCCACATAACCTGCATTAGTAGTGGAAACCCCAGTGTGGGTGAAACTGCTCCATGAGGAATGTGTTTCCACTGATCTTTGCCAGTTTGTAAGAAACCTTTGAAGAAGAGAATCCTATCGATTCCCGCTAGCATCAGTAGCACTTCTCCCTTTTTGGTGTCAAACACACATTTTAAATGCATCATGTTTTGTACCTCCAGCATTCAAGAGCTTAGAATATCCTCAGTTATTGTCACCAGAGAGGCCAGCTCTGACCTTCTAGTTGCATGATTTTATTTCTGATTACTCAGAATTAAACAAAAAAGTTTATGCCCAATTAGATTTCGCTCAGGATGGATAAAGTCATCTTCAACTGCTTGTCAATGCAGGAGAGACGGGGAGAGACAGGAGAGACCTGCATGTCCTATGACTGTGAGAAGAGACCAGGGAGACTGGAACCCAGGACCTTCTTACTGTGAGGCAGCTGTGCTGTGCACGTCCATCCATGTGTACAGTTCATAATAGAGTCAGTTTTTTAAATATATGGACACAGGCGGGAACATTGAGACACGAACACACTTTTATATTAAAAAGAACCTTCTACTGTATCAGCGTGAACTCAGTGGCACACGCACTGTTTATTATTGTTTCTTGATGGTCAATGATTGGAATACCTGTTGACAAGAACAGGTGGGCTGTCGTCTGGGGGGGTAGGGGGGTATAGACAGGATTAATAAAGTCAATCTACACCCAAACAACAAAGCAGTCCAGCCTTGGCTCGGCCGTGTGTGGCATTAGCTCCCAGCCTCCAGCCTCCAGCCTCCAGCCTCCATCCCGGCCCTGGGCAACATTAATTTATTCAAGCAGCCCTAAAATCTCGCGGTGCTACCATGCAGACATCTTGCATTTTATTAAGTCTGGTCCGGGGGGGAAAAATCTCCATAAACACACATTGTTAGGCGTGTGTGCGTGTGCGTGTTTCCCACACGGACTCTGGATCTCGCCGTGAATCCGAACCCGGCTCATTATCGGCGGCGCGCTAGCGGATGTGAGGCGATAGGACCGAGGCTCGCGTGCCAATCCCGCGGACTACAGACGCTCTCTCACGGGGGCTCTCCACCAGCATTGTGCGTCATCTCCGTCGCTGCCGTTCTTGCTTTTTCTCTTCCTCCGGAGAGGCAACATGGCAACTCCCGCCGCCGTCAACCCGTCCGGTAAGTTGCCGCCCGCCGAGCCGGTGCCGAGCCAGCCGAACGTTTGCCGAGGACCGGGGGAGGACGGGGGCAGTGTTTTGTTCCGACCGCTGCTGTCGAGGGCTGAAGCGGCGACAGGCCGCCGGAGCCTGGCTCAAGCACCCATCCCCCTCCCCCCACAGAGCCGCTGGCAACACGGCTATTCTCCACAACTTACGCGGCCCAGTGTCCAAACGTTCTGCTGGTTGTGTCTGTGTGTCTCCATGTCCCCCGTCCTCCGTCCCCTGTGTCTCCGTGTCCCGCTGTTGTTCTGTGCGAAGCTAGGCTAACGCGTTGGCTTCCCCCATGTCTGTGATACAAAAGGTTATTTAGCATCTGGTCGCTTCACCGCATTGCCCATCATAGGTGACCTGTGTGTGTGTGTGTGTGTGTGTGTGTGTGTGTGTGCGTGTGCGAGGAAGGCTGTGTGCTCATCTTCATCGCCTGTTGATTCCTCAGCGGCCCCCCGAGCAAATCCACCGCTGAGATTTGTGTCGTTGAGGTGTCTTGAGGTGTGGTCTGGACTGAACACAACAAACAAACCTGCAACTGTTCTCTCAAAGTCATTTCCCAGCCACTGAGGTTGGTCTCTGCTGTGGAGGTCTTCACCTGCAGGGAAGCAGCTCTGAATTCATTGGAACCGGTAGCCATCCTTCCCCAGTGCGAACTGGTGTGTTCCAGTGGTGGTTTTGCTTCATGGTGATGAAATTGATGAAACGTGCACTTTATGTTTCTTGACCCCAGGTTGGAATGAACCTACAGAAAATCACGTCAGATATTCTGAAACCATCTGGTGATGACCACGTCCACCATTTAAGCACCAACTGGAAATACCATCATCAGATTGCACTTGGATAATTTTGAACAGTAATTGTTCCTTGTGTGCTCATCGTGTTATTATTTAGTTTTTATTAGCTGACATTGTCGTCTTTTATCCATTGTGTGAGTAAGTGCTTTTGCTAAAAGCAAATGGGACCGAAAGGATCTTGTGCAGAGTGGAGTCCTTTCAGTAAATAGGTCAACCATACTCTGCATCGCGCTGTGCCACTTCATTGGCAGTGTAAATGAAAAGGAGTAGAAGTAAAGACTTCACCTGTTATTATTTCACCTTTGTGAATAATCAACAAAGGTGAAAATAATGCCGTCCGATGGCAGAAGAAGACAGAACAACTTCTATCTCTTGTTTGAAGATAAGTGGCTCAGTGGGTCTTTGCGGACGAGAGGCCGATATCTCAGAAACCTTTCTAACCCAAGGACAGATGTATTGCTATAATTTTGATGCTGTGCATGAGATGCCTGACTTAATTTAATGTGACCCACTCAGATGTGTAGTGGAAGCGTGCAGTGAGAGCTACGTGCAGCTCTAACCGGCGCTGACACCCAGTTAGAATTAAGTCATGCCTAATGCTGCTGCTGCTGCTGGAGCCAGAGGAGGACAAAGTTAGCTCGCTGATCTGTGATCAGCTTTAATGTTTCCCCTGGAAAGGCACTGTGGTCAGGTGGGTTGACCTCAGAACAGATACCAGTGGGCAGTGGGAACACTGCTGCACTGCAGGATTATCTCCAGCTGGCCGTCACCCAGATCCAATTGGTGTAAGAGCACGTGAAACATGACGAGTGAAATGATCTAATGAGGGTTGCGTGTTGAGAGGAGATAAAGATGAGTCAGGCTCCTGAACGTGAAGACAACACAGCAGAAAATGCACGGTCAGATTCTTTGAACAGATTCCAAATAGTAATTTTCATTGGTTTGTCAGTAAACAAAAATATATTGGCTTGAATAATTACTTCTATCAAAAACTACAAAATATTCTCTGAAAAAATAATATTGTGAGGGGCTTTGGGTGGACATCAGACGAGAACAGTGCTGTCCAAATAATAATCTAATACAATCAGTTTCATACTGTGTTTTCCTCCAAACAGTTTTGTTTTTATATTTGAGCTTTGTCCATTATTCATTTTATTTATTATGATAATACTAATCAAATCGCTTAATGGCTGAAATCTTTCTTTATTCCTGTAATGTTTAATTTAATGGACATAGCAGTCATTTCTATTTATATCTGCCAATAGTGTTTGTTTTTTATTTTAAAAACTTTTAAAACTTGCATCGTTTTGCATCAAAACTCATGATTTAATGATTGGATATTATTGTCCCTGGCCTGTGTAGTCAGGAGCTAAAATGTACTACAGTAATATACTAGTATACAAGGTTTATATTGGCAGGGTGATGGTGTTAGTTTGCATTTAGTTGGAATGAACTAATTTCAGTATTTAGGAATCACAAAGAACCCAGTGGCAGTGCTTGTTTTTGTGTGTATTTTCCTTTTGCAGTATCAATGATCAGTGTCCCAAGGCTGCTTGGTAGAGCTTGGCGTGAGGCAGCGGTTGGATGGAATAAAGAAAGAATGAGGGAGAATAACCTTGTGTGCGGGAGAGCAGTGATTGAAAAGGAGAAAGTACGCAGCGTTCACAGCGCTCTGCCAACGGGCTTATTAATGCGTTCCACCGCAGGGCTTTTTAGCTCTTGGCTCTTTGAATAATGCATATGTGACAGAGTTAAAACCAACCTACACGTCACATGAAAGAAAACCTGAAAGTGCTTCTAGGCAGCTGGAAGAATGTGGGCTCGGCTGCTCCGTGCTACAACCTGAGCATCATCATTCTACATGTGGACGGGCACAAATATTACCATTCACCGCCAGTTAACGTTACATTCTGGAGGATTCTGGGGTTGACGAGCGCTCGCTCCTGCTTTTTCTTTCTATAGTATTTTTGCTGAATTTTTCCTCCAGTGTTTTTTTTCCTTCCTGTGCTGTATGTACTTGTGACATCCACAGTTGACCATTTCCTTAAGTTTCCAGTAATCTGGAAAAGGGAGAAAGGCTAAGGAAAGGTGAAATGTAGTAAACAGCTCTGATAAAAAAACATGACCTCTGACCTCTCCCTCTCCTTTCTTTAGTAAACCTCAAGTAACCTGGGCTCGCTGTATTTGGCTGCCTACGCTTTTACGCTGATGCCCTTTTCTTTTCAACTGCAGCATTCGCTGCACTTCATGAAGAAAGACAGAACTAGATTGTATTACTGTAAAATTACTTATTTGGAAAAACTCAGTTTAAAAACGTAGTTTTTTGTGGAAGCACTGCATATGCAAAATGACTGCCCCCTGCTGGTTGGGTCGTAACACAATCTGTTCAAAACGTGCTTCAGATAAATACCATGTTAAACATGGAAAAGAGCCAGAGGTAATGTGGATTCTCTCCTCCTTTAGTCTGACACATTGCAGTAAAACTAGAGACACTAGTAGACACATTTCAACAAAAGGTGTTTATATTGAGGAAATTTGCATATGAGATGCTTAAAATGTTACCCTTATTATTTTGATAGCGTTAACTTTGATTGAAAAAATGTGTCATGACACCTCCTCACCTCATCTAATGAGAAAATCACCCACCTGAGCTCAACGTAGCTTTATTGATAAAGCATGAAGAGAAATAAGAAAACATAAGACATAAAATATAAAACAACACTCAAACAGGAGCTGAGTCTCATGCTGGATTAAAAGCTAAGGAATAAAAATGGGGTTTTAGTGAGGGAGCTTGTCTAATGTTCCAAAGTCTAGGAGGGTTAGGGACCCGTTGGCTGACCCACCAACTGTGCTTTAACTAATGTATTGTTGTCAGTTCTAATACTTAACCTCTCATTGAAGGGCAGCGCTGCCTCACACAGAGCAGGTCCTGGGTTGGGGGGCTTTGTGTTTGTGCCTTTTCCCATCGGCCCAGCAGAGTGCTCTGAGTGAACAGTTGTGTGTCTTCATCAGATTAAGCTAGTTTACATCCCCGTGTTACTCATACCCACTTCATGAATGAGTGATGGAACACTGCGTCCTGGAAGGCCCTGGGCTCGTGTGTGTGTTGCTCTGGAAGCAGAGACGGAGGGGCAGTGCACACCATCAAATATTAACCATGTTACCTGGTTCAATGGGGCATACCAGAGGGTTTGTTTGGCCAATCTATTGCATGTGGCTGAATGAGCAGAGAGATGGAGTAGAAACCAGCAGGGGGACTGAACGGATGTTTACAAAGAACGGGGAGAAATAACTGCACTGGCATAGAGAGAGAACTTGGTGGGGGGGCAGCTCTGGTGCAGTGTAATTCCTCTCAGCATTGATCACACGCAACCCAGTTGTTTACCTCCACCATCACCTCAGGAAAGCTGCTTAAAGAACGCGTATGTCCTCATCAGCCTGTTGATCTGCTGACTACAGATGGAGTTCTTGAACCACAAGGCAGTCCCTAATGTTCTAGAACTGATATCCATCTTTTTCAAATGCAATCGAATCAAATCACAGTGGTAGCTGCCATTCCCTAAAAAGGCCAGGTGGGTTTGAACCTTGGTGCACTCATTTATCTCAACATTATTAACCTTTTTCCTACATGAACAAAACTCTGAAATTGAGGTTGTGAATCCTTTGACCCAAGTGGACACAGGTACAGTAATGTGTCTCAACATTCTCGTGCTAACCCTCTGCTGCTGCGTTGTTGTCCCCGTGTCGTGCAGAGATGGGCAGTGAGTTGCCAGGGCCAGTGGGGATGCCCGGAGCAGTTGGTGCTGGCCAGGTTAGGATGGGAGGAGCCGTGCCCGGTCGGGGGGGCAAGAGGAGATCAGGAGGGTGAGTATTCTGCAATGTATTGAAGTTTTAAAAGAAGAAGGCAGCTCTAAATGTGGCCAGTGAATAGTTGTCTTGCCTGTTTTGAAGTTAAAACCCTTATTCTCACCATGAGGCTGGAGCAGTAATATTTTGATGCTGAGTCAGTTCATTGTGGCAGAAAAGCCACAGAGAAATGACTCAGACCGTCCTCTGTTGTGTTGGATGTTACAGCAAACCCACCTGTTGAAGCTAAAATCCCCAGATCACTAATTCAAACTTTTTCTTCTGGGAGCTTTGGTAGCATTAGAGGCAGGTCCTGGTTAATAATTAACAACCTGTGCTTCTTTTATTCAGCAATCTCTCCCTGTTCAATGAGGTAAAAGTCTCTGTGTCAGATTCCTGTTCTCAGACACAACACTAAACTGTGTGAAACTTGGCTCAACAAACCCAGAAATGAATGACTTGTTCGTCATATGAACAAATTGCTTTTGTGTTGTACTATGCCATAAAATAATCAAACATGAATCACAACAAATGCAATAACTGGACACAGTACATGCACCATGTAAACATGTTGAAGTTATTAATTTTTAATTCAATTCTGGCAAAAGCATTGAAATAATGTCAACATAGAGACCCAACCACTGATCTCAAGTCTGGACTCAGAGTCATGTGACCACCTTAGTAGTGACTGTGTCTCCTTGTTTCTCAGGATGGACTTTGATGATGAAGATGGAGAGGGACCTAGCAAATTTTCAAGGTGAGGACACAGAAAGCTGACAACACTGACCTGGGCTGCGTGTGTTGAACTCGTTCACTGAGGTCATTTGTGCACATCCTCGTACACTCCAGTTCACTCACGCTGATTCCCATATAATATACATGACGTTGTTTAATTGACAGTCTCAACAACCCAGCAGATAGCCTGTTCATAGCACTGGCACCTCACAAATACCGTATTGTGTTTTTTTTTCATGGTGATATTCTTTCATTCAACTGTCCTCCACATTTAATTTGTGTTTTTGATTCTTTCCTTTATTCTCATGTTCTCATACCGTGTAAGAATGTTGGGAGCACAGTGCACAGTTAGGAGCTGAAGACGAGGCAGTGGCTTTGTTTCCTAGTTGAGTGGTGCCGTTGCAGAGGAGGAGCTGCCCTCTGCTGGACACTTGAGGAACTGCACTCTTAACTATGGACAGCAGCGAGCAAGAATGACCCCTGTATATAAACACACCATGTACAAGCCTTATTCCTGTAAAGCTGGATATTTGCTGCTGTCTCATAAAGCCACCCTGCTTCGTAGTAGTGGACATGCAGTGAGTCAAGTTCATCCAATATTTTAGAAAACTGCAGGATTTTCAATTTGTTGCATGTGATATCAGCAAAGTATATGGGAGCTTGCATCACTGGAATGCTGTGTTTTATATCCCGACCTCCCTCAGAGTAGAACAGAGCAGTTGTTTTACTTCATGTGTCATTGACATATCATTGGTTTTTCTCACGTCTTATCATCAAACACGGAACCATCGACTGTCTTGCGTTAATTCAGTCTGAAGCCGTTGATGTTCATCTTTTCGCCTGCGTGGATTCACAGAGTGTTACTTTTGCACTGTCTCTTCTGCAGGTATGATGATGATCACATTCCTGGTGGGGATAAGGAGAGATATGCCAGGTAGGCCGAACCAGCTGGGGCCTCAGAGGATTTTCCTTTGACTCAGGGATCAAAAGGCTGTTCCCCAAACTCCAAACATCCCTCCTGCTTGGATCCCAACAAAGTGACCTAATGACGCGTCATTGAGAAAAAAAAGTGTTTACCATCAATATAAAAGTCCTTATCAGGTCACAAAAAGATCTCAGTGTAGTTAATTCAATGAAATATCATGAATGAATCCTCCCTCTTCTTCATCGTAACGGTGTTCAACCAGGAAAATGTTTTGTGTGTGTTTAATCTAAATTGCCCATAGCTGTGAATGCTTGTCTATCTGTGTGTGTGTGTCAGCCCTGTGATGAACCGGAGACATGTCCAGGGTGAACCCCGCCTCTCGCCCAGTGACAGCTGGCGTTGGCGTCAAAGCTAATTCGGTTAAACTAGCGGTGCTGCTCAGCAACGTATAACTGCTCCTCTCTGTTTCAGAGAGAACCACAGTGAGATTGAGCGGCGCAGACGCAACAAAATGACTCAGTACATCACAGAGCTGTCGGACATGGTCCCCACCTGCAGCGCCTTAGCCCGGAAACCCGACAAGCTCACCATCCTGCGCATGGCCGTCTCTCATATGAAATCCATGAGGGGCACTGGCAACACATCCACTGATGGGGCCTATAAGCCGTCCTTTCTCACTGAACAGGTACCGTGCTCGGAGCAACACGTTCTCTAGCCGCTGCACATGAAGCAGTGAACACATTCATTTAAATTCATCTGCACTGAATAACTGGAAGGGCTCAGGTTCCTGGGCCCCGCTGACACAACCCTTCAGTGAATATTTCTATGGATAAATGGCCATCATATGTGAAAACATGCATCGTGCTCACGATATGACCCGGCTCGGCATTTCCAGAACCAGAACCAGGAAACATATTTGTGATGTCGCTTTCTTTGTGCTGATGAAAGTCTCCACTGTCCACAGGAACTGAAACATCTGATCCTGGAGGCAGCGGACGGGTTCCTTTTCGTCGTTGCCGCAGAGACGGGCCGGGTCATCTACGTGTCGGACTCGGTGACGCCAGTGCTAAACCACCCCCAGTCTGAGTGGTTCGGCAGCACTCTGTATGAGCAGGTCCACCCCGATGACGTGGACAAGCTGAGGGAACAGCTGAGCACCTCGGAGAACTCCATGACAGGTACAGGAAGTTCCTCTGGGTCAATCTCTTGATTTCTGATTCAGCATCTTTAAAGCTTTAACAGGTTTAGGCAGATAGTAAAGCTCCCTTTTTTTAATCTGATTTCTTCAGTGTTTAATCTCCATATCTTCTATGCTTCACACTAATTCCAGATGCATGTAGGGCCAATGTTCACTAGAGGGCGACGCTGCCTCGACGCTCTGTGTTGCTTTGCTAGGCTCGTCTGAGAGTCGTCACATGGCCTTGAGCCCCTCCCCCAAAATTAGATAATAGGAAATAAATAAATTCCACATTGCACATTTCTTGCAGGATGTGTCCTGATCAAGTCTGTTTGGTGCTAATGCTGATCCAAGGGATCCATCCTAAATCCACCTCACCACCTCTGTTCCCACACAAACAGCAAAACACAAAAAGCCCCCCCCCCCAGATGAAGTCTTTGAAGTGCCGCCGGGTCTCAGGGTCAAGTTTCATTCGGTTGAACTGAGGCAACTTGTTTTGGAGGCTCCTTTATTCTTCTTCTGCTCCTCAGTGGTTGAACCGTTGAACCGTGTTTTTCCAGCCTGCAGCTGTGGCGAGACGGAAAAATAACATTCATCAAGTGGAACAAGTGATTGTTTCCCCACATGCCAGTTGTTACTGTGTGTAATCCACCGAGGGGGGAACGCGTGATTTACTGTTCAAGAATCTTCTTGAGCTCTTTGGTGTTGCATAACGCTGTGTATTCCAGTGTTGCAGGTATTGCTTTCACCTCGTGTGTGTGTGTACTAGTACCACCACGGTTGGGAATATAGGTGCAAAAGGGAGATGAAAACATCTAAATCATTATATGATATTATTACACAAGGCAGTTTCATCTCTTTGCAAATAGAATGGCCGACCTTCTCCCACGCTCATTCTGCCCTAAGATTCACTAACTTAGGAAATGGCACTCATTCCACATTCAGTTCTATATTTATTCAGTCTGTTCTGACTGAGGCTGCTAACCTTTTTTCTTTGTCTTTCTCTTGCTTACAAATCCACCAAGAGCAGTATGCACGAGACGTCAGCAGTGCTTCAACACCGTTCACACACTCTCACGCTGAAGTACACGAGATCAAACACGGTTCCGCCTCCTCACCCTCAGCAGTCCAGCGCGCTCTCACACACACACTCATGCATGTAGTGGACGTGGCGGACATGTCCCCCTGCACTTCCTGTACAGCCATTACAGCCACTTCATTCGTTTTTAACACGTGGAAACGTGTTGTTCTGTAAACGCATCACGAGCAGGCGAACGCCGCTGTCGCTGTCGTGTGTGATCTGTGGTGTGATTCACATCGGTGCTTCACGCTCAGCAAACCTTCACAAGTTGATGATAAAGTACACGATGAGTTAACGTGGCATTTTCATCAGAGTCAGCCCTGGTTGTAACAGTGATGCAAGTGTTTAATATTTAATGTTCATATTTCAACAAAGAGCAGGCCGTCACTCTGTCTGTTCCTCTTCTGAGTCTTCAGAGAAATTCACATATTGACAGATGTATGCCGGGCCAAATAAATACAGAAGCTGGAGGTTATATCCTGCAGAGTCAGGAAGTGGTCAGGACTGACTGGACTCACGTCAGTACTACTACTTCAGCCCTCCTTTTTCCTGCAAGATTCCAGACTGTTCAGAATAAAGGTGTGCCATGTTTGACAAGGCCGTGACCTTTTTCCCTCTCGCAAAAAGGTCAACTTCATATGTTGGCAAATAACGCTGCCTGAGCCCCGTCCCACCGCACGCAGCTCAGTGGTTGTTGTGCATCAGCTTCCAACAGACGTGGCTGAAACGCTGTGAAACTCTTGACTGACTGAGATGAATGGTTTCCTCCCAGCTGGGCGTCGGCAGCACTGACGATGGCGTCCATATGTGGGGTCTCCTGAACTCCTGCAGCCTAATGATTCTGACTCCTGACATTCACAACTGAAATTGCAGCAGACCCAATCAAGAATGAAAAGTCAAGTAAATTATATACAAACTGGTGTGCTTTGCAAATGAGTTGAGAGTGACTGTAATGAGAGTTTTGTCTTCAGAATCACTGTAATTGAATCTAAATTGGATGACTCAGGAGACGTGCCCAGCTCAAGTTTATGAGTGATTTATAATAAATGTCACATGCAGAGACGGCTCCTCAAATATAAACTGTAAAATGATTTTCTCTAGTGCATCTCCTCCAAATGATGCCATTATTATTATTATTATTGTTCTATTCTCATAGAAATCATTGGACAATCCTTAATAGAGACGTTTAAGAAGACCTTGCAATGTAAATATCATTGTACCACTGTACATCAGAGATGTTTAAGTGGGTTGTTTTTCGTAAAATAGTCTTGGGAAGTTGTTTGCGAGATACTCAGAATTCCTTCTCCATCTGGAAAGGATCAGTCGTGTTCTAATGATGATGGATACTGATGGTGCAGGTCGTAGCAACAGAACCAAGCTGTGGGGTCTGCGGGACCCTCGGGGGGGGGGGGTCTCCTGTCCTCTTGGCCAATGTGAAGAAGCAGATTTCACAAGAATTAATAAAAGCTGTTCTTCATCATTAGGCTTCACTTCACCTCTATTCTAAAGCACTGATGGTTCCTAACATGTGACCTGTATCCCTGAGATGTCTCAACTGTGTGGTTCACACCTCGGGCTTCTCCTCTCTCCAGTGGATCAGGTCGGACCTTCACGGGAATTTCTCTTTTCATCTCAAGGATGTGCCCTTAGATCACACAGATGGCAGTTTGATGCTGATGTCTCATAAACGTAGAATAATACTGATCCGTGAAGGAGTACTTCACCCTGGGCGTTTGTCTCATTTCTAAATATGTTGGGTTCAGTGATCAGTTCAAGTTAACAGAAATAAATAATGAGGTGGTTGGAGTGGGGGTCAACAACTGTGGTACCACTTTGTATATATTCACACGACTGTAAGTCTGTGACCTCTGTGTCTGTGCTCATGCTGATAACAGAGTCTAGAGACTGTTTCACCGTGCCTATACTTTTTATTGATGTTTTGAACTAGGGCTGAACGATTTTGGAAAATAATCAAATTGCGATTGCGATTCAATGTTTTTTTTTTTTTTCTGTTCTACTGTACTTTTCAACAAGCAATAAATCAATCTGTATTATTATAAATAATATCAGATCCATTACACATAAATGTAGCATGTAATGAAGCATGCATTAATATGAACGACGGGTCGTTTATATACTTCAGTTACACACTTGTCATCGTCTCTGAAATTTAAAGCACTGTTGACTTCTCTCATTCTCCGGTTGCTTGAAAGTCACTGGACGGGTCAAATCACTGCCTTTGCGATTAGGAAATCACGTTTTATCACATTATCGCAAATGCAATTCATCGCTCAGCCCATGTGAAGAATAGATGAAAATGCACTGAAGTCTGGAAGGCTTGGTGGGTTTTGATTTGTAGAAACAATATGAATATGCTGACCTTTGAGCAACAGTGTCTCTTGCAGCAAGTCAGTTCTTATGTCACCACAGGAAACGTCGCACTTAGGTGATGTTTTGCAGACTAGTTCAAAGTAATTTCCTGTCTATGCTTAAACCAGTCCAGGAGGTAATGGAGGTCAGGCATGTCGTGCACCTTTTATTTTGGGAGCTGCAAAACAGTTTGACTTCCTGCTGAGTGCGAGTTCACAAATGCACCTTTTTAAACATTCATCCATGATCTATTTTTACTAGTCAATTTGATTTAGATGTAAAATATATACATGTGTGTGTGTGGGGGGGGCACAGTCTATAGGTTTGAAATCTCAAAACAACAAATGATAAAAGCATGAGATGAAAAGAGAGCGTGGTCACTATTCATGTCATCACTATAAAAAGCAATACTTCTCATTGTTGCCTCTCCTCTGTGTGACCCAGAGCGTCACATCCATCATGGCTGTTGTCCTCGCTCTTATAATCTGTCAGAGGTGATGGATGGCCTTCCCATTTTTCTGTCATTTAAAAACAACTGTCAGTGATGGAAAATATTCAGTCAACTCTGAACCCTGCACAGCTTCAGAAAGTTCTCATTGTTTTGGACCTGATTACATCCGAAAAACAGCAACAGCTGCACACATCAATAAAAGTTTAACCGACCCTAAATAAAAGGGTTATGAAAAAGTGTCTAGTTATCAGAATTAAGAGACTGTAGAGCCTTTATTGTGCAACTGTCCTGATTTGAGCTGTGGTTTGTTGTCAACAGGACGGATTCTGGACCTGAAGACGGGGACAGTGAAGAAGGAGGGACAGCAGTCCTCCATGAGGATGTGCATGGGATCCCGACGCTCCTTCATCTGCCGCATGAGGTGTGTGAGAGAGCGTCGCCATGACGACGCGACCTGCTGCCTTCACAGAACGCGTTTGCAATTATTAAAATCCATGAATGTTTGGGAAGCTTCCAGAAGTAAATGGCATGCTCCGGAGATATTTATGGCTCTATTTTAGCAGTGATGATAATAGATAATGATCTAAATGAGACGGATCAAATGAGGCTTGTTGAGCTTGAATGGAGCCTCTCATGAAAGGGCACCTCGGCCTTTTAACGCTGCGCGGGCACCAGTTGACACGGTGTCAGGCGGCAGGGGTTCATGTAATCTGACAGGCCATCAGAAATATGTAACGTGCACAGTGACAGCGGCTGGACGTTCACAAAGAGAAGGTTTCTTTCTCTCAGCTGCGGCCTACACGTCCTGCTGAGCTCTTTCTAATTCGGCCCGTTTCACATGCGCCCGGCTGGGCTGCTCAGGCACAGCAGGCAGGCTCGTGCACGGTGGAGGACGTTCACAGAGCAGTCAGATCGAAAGCAATATTATCAGAGGAACATATTTTCCAATATGATATGAATTCAAATATTGATATGTGTCATATGTCTGAATATCACATGAGTTTTACTTGGATCAAAGGACCAGCTTTACATGTCTCCCCTTCCTTCGGGCCTCTGTACTGTAGATTACCTCCACGCTGGTAAAAGGAGAGGTGAGGTGGGTTTACACTGTTGAAGTGAGCAACCTCACCACTGGATGGCACTGAATGCCACACGCTCATTCTTCTCAGGCATAGTTCACCCGAGAATGAAAACACACTGATCCACTGTTTGATTCTACTAAACTCTTCTGGGGTAAACAGGTTCGCAGTTTGCATTCCATCACTGATTAGACTCAACAGGCTTTCCCATAATGTTCTCACTATCATGTTTGCTCCTTTTCCAAACCCCTTTCTTCCCGAGATGTCGTTGCTGGTGATCTGTGACACGGTTTGCCCCACAGCCCTTGTTTCTCATTGGTCACAAGTGCCGTCAGGGCAGCCTTGAGCATGACACAAGCTTGCAAGCACTCGAACGAAAACACGTACACGTCCCAATTTCTTTCTGACACGCTGTGGCCGTGTCGGTGCCGGGGAGTGCGGCGTCGTCGGGGGCTGCTGCAGCCTTGCTTTGTCTGGATCGGTAACAAAGGGCCGATCCGCGCATGAAAAGCCACATGATGCTGTGTTGTTAAGATTTCTTTGGACTCGCGCGCTCCTCTGTTCTGTTGCTATTCCAAGCCCTGCATAATTCAAACAACATGTTGCTGGGACAAGTCTGGAGGAGACTTCAAGCAAGAAGTGAAACGCACCACTTCTGTGACACATGCATAAACATCGTCTGAGAGAAGCGCAGCGGGATCAGCAGGCTAGTGTTTCAGGGGAGCCGTGATTAGATCCAGCCAGGTCCGTTCCACAGAAAAACACCCGCTGGTGCACCAGCAGCCCTAAAGCAAACTCAACTGGAGTCAGAAAGTGCCTCTAGACTGCAATCGTTTGATTTGTGGTTCAACCCATGAATTCCTGACGCTGACAACGTGGAGTCAGGCTCCGTGTTCTATGGTACAAAAGGAGCCCTCTGCTATAACAAGGCATCTACAGAGTGTTTTCAAATCTGTCATTAAAGCACAGTCGCTTGGAAAGAAAGGGATTAAGGCTGTTAATATATATACACACACGTTTATAGTGGCAGCTTCAAGAAAGGTCCTTCTAGCAGGAAGGGAACCACAGAGAGCAGCTGCTCTCAGGTGCTGGAGCTGTGTGGCGTGTTTGGTCACAACTGTGGTCAGGGTTAGAACTTTTGAAGATGTGTATCAGCACATGCTGTTTGGAAGCAGCTGTGCTGTGCATGTTCTCCTAACACGTGTGTGTGTGTGTGTGTGTGTGTGTGTGTGTGTGTGTGTGTGTGTGTGTGTGTGTGTGTGTGTGCAGGTGCGGCAGTGCTCCTCTGGATCACATCTCCCTGAACCGTCTGTCCAACATGAGGAAGAGATACAGGTACAGGACGTGCTTTGTTCAGTCTCTAATATAACTCATCGTAAAACTGTTGAATGATTTAGATCAAAAGAGGGGAAAGCGTTTATGTCCTAATATTCCAGTTATCTATTTTCTAGATTCATGTTTTGTTTTGCGTGCCTATGCGGCTTTATTCATATTTCTGGAAGACTGCAGCCACAGTAATGTAAAGGTTTCACCACTGATGTGCCAAGACAAACGCTTCAGTGTGATAAACCGTCGTGGCAGATCAGCTCATAAAGAAGAAAAAGGAGGAATAAACCAACTTTGCTAAACCACAATAATAATAATCATCATCAAACTTTTATGCAGGCCAGCCGCTTTCATTACCCGAGGAATATCTTGCATGTGACAGATTTATGAATTAAATAAAAATCACCACTTAACATGCTCCACCGCTGCTATTTGGACTGTAGAAACCAGCCTCAGCAGCTTCATCTCTTGATATTAATGCTAAGTGGCTCATCTCATCTTGTCATATGTAAGCGGAGCCATCGTGAGTGACAGTGTGGACGTAAACAAACAAATATAACAAGGTTATTTTAATAAGCAGAGAAAATACAAAGAAATGAGATTGTTGAAAAAAAAACCCATTCTGACATTTACCACAAACTTCTGTCAAAGTCACGACACAGTGGAAAATCAGACGTGCACGTCGCTTCTTGCTGAAGGTGCTGGAAGCCAAAGCAAACAGACTTTTCAGGATAAAGAGCTGACAAACTGGACAGATGAGCTGGAGGCTAGGAAACAAAGAGGTCATCATCACGCCGTCATCAGACATTAAATCCTGTCAGCTGGGGCTGGACGCTGGAGAGTCCCAGTTAGAGACCGTCTTAATGGTGCTCGTTAATGAGCCAAGACATTTCTCATTATTGCTACGTCATTTACAAGCCCTGTTCACTTCAGTCTAAATAAACTGAGCCTTGAAGCCATTACTTGAGCAGAGAGATGAAAACAATTAGAAGAATGCAATTGTTGAACAAACAATAGCGTCGTATGTTCCTGCAGTGAGGACCTGTTTGGCTTTTAGCTTTAACAGCTTCTCAGAGGCTGCTGTACTCACCAATAAGATGTAATAATACTCAGATTATCCGTTGTGAATCAATGACACATAATGTCGATGGCAACTCAAAGCTCTTCCTCTAGAGAGAAACACTCTCTCAGTCGAGGGCCAGGTATATTCAGTTGGTTCCAACAGATGCTACCCAACCCAACCTGGTCCTCAAACAAGCTGTGGTGAAAACGTCATTGTACCAGATCCAGGATTATTTCCATTAGCTCTGTCTTCAGGGTTCCTGCGGATCCTTAAAATGTGTTAATTTAACATTTATTATTTAAAAATCATTCACTCAGATACATTTTGCAATGGCGATAGCAGAACCAACCAAAACAGTGATGTGGCTGCGGCCGGGACGATAAAAGAAGCTTCATGTTATTTATGTAGCTCTGGACAACATGGGGACGTGTAAATTCAATGAAATGGAAAATGTCCAGCCAAGATTTTTCCTCATGGCTGAACGCGGCACCAGGCAATGTGTTTGTTTGTTCTATGCAAGAAATGCTTCAAACTCGCCGCGTTGGGAGTCAGGGCCGTGGTCTTAAATCACATTTCAAATGGCAATAAAAAGTCTTAAAAAGTCTTGAATTGAACTTGCCTTCAGCTGGAACCTTTTTTTTTTGTGTTTGACATTTAAAATGAGTGATCGTTAGAGGTGGAAAAAGCCCTGACCTCTTTCTTGACTGACCTGACTTTCATTGATTTAGAGAACCTCGGTAGCATTGTTTGATTTATACGGTGTGGAGTTTGGAAAATGTCCACATAAACGTGCACTCCTTCAGTCAGGACAAAGAGAGAATGTTTACACAATCTATCAACCTGGACTTTGTTTAAATGTCGGAGAAGGAGACTAATGTTTCTCACGGTCCGTCTCGGCTGCGTCTGAATTTCAAACATGCTCCTGTGTGTGTGTGTCTGCTTGTGATGGACAGGAATGGCCTTGGACCGTCAAAAGAAGGAGAGGCTCAGTACTCTGTGGTGCATTGCACTGGCTACATCAAAGCTTGGCCCCCTGCAGGTTCGTACACGTCCACAGCTCCGTCCTCTTGTCTCTGTCCTCGCTTCACCCAAAGTTCACCTCAGAGCAGCTCCGTGCTCTGGATCTCGACCTGGAGTCAACCTCACATGGTCCAACGCTTGTGTAGCTGTGGTCTCCCCTCCAGTGTGTGTGTGTGTGTGTGTGTGTGTGTGTGAAAAGCATGTTTGGACAGCTGCTGTGGTCAGCCAAAATACACACTTGTTACTTCGGACTAAAATATTCCTCGGAGCTCACCTGCAGACCCCGGGACACTGGGCTCTTGGACCACTGTGTTTTCTCATTACCTTTCTTTTTTAAATCTTTGAGTCCCATAAAAATGCCAGAACTAAATAAGAATTGATTCCACTACAAACTATTTATTTTATTATTTGTCTGAGTAAGACCTTCCTTCATCACCATGCATTCCCACACACACTCAGTTCCACATCACTGCCAGAAATACATGTGTGTCTCCACCAAGTGCTCTCTGTGGTTTTCAAATATTTTCAGACACTTTAACACCCGAGCTTCTTTTAAATTTTTTTTAATGAACATTTTTGAGGTCAGTTCAGTGTGTTACAGTATCAGCACGCGGCCTCAGATAAACTCACAGACCCAGAACACACAAACACTGCGTTTGCAGACGTTGGAATGTGCTTGCTCAGACCAGGTGGAGCTGAACAACATCAGCTCTCAAAACTCTGAGGTCACGCTGGAACATCGTAAGCAATAACACGAAACACACAACACACGCTCAGCACGTGTGTTTTGAAAAACACTGACACATGCTCGGCTTCCTTGCGCTATAAATACCTCTCTGGAATAATTTGGACAAAGTGCCGCTGGCTGAGACTTATCAGGAGAGACGCATGCCACACTTGGAAAACACAGATGGACAATGTGTTGCACATGCAGGGCAGGAATGTGTCCATGACTGAGGACAGGGTCCTGGGTTTGTCTGGAGAAGGCTCATTGCTTTCAGATGTGGAAGACTGGTCAGGAATTTCAATAAGATGCATAATACAGATGTTTTGTAACTCCTAATAGACTCCTGCCTGAGGATTCGTTGATCCAGACCAGGGTTAGAATATTGGATTATTGGGGGAAAAAAAAAAATCACAATTAATTGCGATTAGCTCGTTCTGAAATCATGTAAATATTTATAAATATTTAAATATTTATAATAAGGGTGCAGAGTTCACGCTTGGTAAATGACCTCTCTCTGTTTCTCAGGTATGACCATACCAGATGAAGACACAGAGGCCGGCCAGACTGGGAAGTACTGCCTCGTGGCCATCGGTAGACTGCAGGTGTGTGTGTGTGTCCTGGCAGACGCCACAAGCACAGACCTGAACCTGGTGAACTAATCTTCAGCTCCATTAACAAAAATAAGGAAGCACGAGGTGTCGCTGATATCAGGATAAGAGTGGGACATGTTTAGTCATGTTGGTCCTGCATGGAGGAGGAAGAGAGAAGGAGCTGCACGGACAAAACAAGTCGAGAGACACGCCACTTCATTTGCAGATTGTTTCGCTTTGGTTCTCGTCTAAAGCAGAAACAAATAGGCCTCTAACCCTCAGCAGATTCTTGACTGTAGAACAGACAGTTTGGAGTTTTCATCCCTGCTGAAGCCACATGGGTCTGACTCAAATCAGGAGGGACGTGAAACAGTAAATTTCCTGGATGTCAGTCTCTGCTGTTTGTGCAGATACATTTCAGTGTCGTCACTGAGTTTCCGACCTGATGTGTCATTTGTCTAAGTTTCATGATTCGTCATCGATGCGATGGAGTGTGCAAAAACAAAGTTTTGGTTCCATGTTTACTTTCTGAGTGAAATGGTCTGGTTCCAGGAATTGTTTGGTCAGAAAGAACAAGAGGTTTAATGGGTCAGGGCAGAAGCTCGGCCCCTTCCCTCTGTTTGACGATCCAGTCGTCTTCAGACTGTAGATTGTTTGTTTCTCTTTATACTGTATTTACTGTGGGAGTGCAAGTGTAATGTTGGGATTAATTAGGTCATTAACAACATGCTCGGCCATGAGCATCTGAACACAGTGTTGAGGGGGATTTGAGGGTGTGGTTTGAGTCATCAGTAATTTCTGTGTATATATTATATCATGCCACTTGTTAGGCTCTGTATACTCAGAGTCACGGATGAATGTGGTTGTTGTGTGAAACACGGTTCCATTCTGCTGTTTCTGCCTCAGGTGACCAGCTCTCCGGTCTCCATGGATATGAACGGCCTGTCCGTGCCCACCGAGTTCCTGTCGCGCCACAACTCAGATGGCGTCATCACTTTCGTGGACCCGCGCTGTATCAACGTCATTGGTTATCAGCCTCAGGTGACTGATATATTATTATTATAAGACTCATCTTTGCTCCTGAGGGGACATTTTAAAGTTAAATCAATTTGTATGTATAGCTGGGAAGAAGGTGTTTGCGTATTATTTTAATGATGCCGCAGGCAACCCAGATTAACAGTCGTATCCTCTCCTGTAGGATCTGCTTGGGAAAGACATCCTGGAGTTCTGCCATCCTGAGGACCAGAGTCACCTGAGAGA
The DNA here is from genome assembly GCA_016785235.1 of Pseudorhombus dupliciocellatus. Taxonomy (NCBI): domain Eukaryota; kingdom Metazoa; phylum Chordata; class Actinopteri; order Pleuronectiformes; family Paralichthyidae; genus Pseudorhombus; species Pseudorhombus dupliciocellatus. Next base: position 5,192,637 of record JAFBJW010000365.1, read on the forward strand.
AAGTTTCCAGCAGGTGAGACAGAAAATGAGAAAGCTGACAAAGCCAGGCTCATTTATTTGCTTTAAAACTCAAGAAAGACTGCAGGAATTTAGGCTTTAGACCAATAAAGTCTTCAGATTCCTGAAGTTTGGAGCGTGCTCTGGAATGTTGGGACTTGATCTTAGAGAGAACCTGCTCACACAAGTACAGGATCCAGAAGTGGACGGGACTCCAGCAGCATGCTTCATGTTCTCATACGTGTCAGGTGGGGCATTCCACGTGTCAAATAAAAGTCTGTCTTCATTGGGGCCTGCATCCTCCACATCAGTGTCGTTCTTTGGAATTCAATGAGCCGTATGACGTGGTTAGTTGTGATGAGTTGTGATGTGGAGTGGCGTCACAGGGGGAAGGTATGTCCCTAACCCTAACCCCCCCCCACCGTACATCTCTGGCACTCAAATGCATAACACATATTCCAAGTGTTGCAGCCAGTCTGGCAAGGTTTGACGATGATGAGGTCTGGAGAGCTTCTTAGTTTGACATGGGCAGTGTGATCGCTCCATCAGGTTCGGTTGTTGTCGTTAGCTGGGTTTCTTTTCATCTGGTATCTTTCTAGCCGATTTCCTGTTGCAGTGGAAGAGACGCCAGAATCAGAGTCCTGCACTGAGTTTTCCTTTCATTCCTTTCGTCCATGTTTGTGATCAGCAGCTACACATGGGGATGGTGTGCAGTCAGCAGAGCGGCTCAAATTAAACAAATGTGATCTGCTCTTTTTCAAAATCTGTTTTAATGAGAAATACACAAAACTGTGCGCTGTGGCAAATAAGACACGGTGATGACCATTCCTTCCTCTGCAGGTGGTGAAGTTGAAGGGACAAGTCCTGTCAGTGATGTATCGCTTCCGAATGAAGAACAGAGAGTGGATGCTGATCCGAACGAGCAGCTTCACCTTCCAGAACCCGTACTCTGACGAGATAGAGTACATCATCTGCACCAACACCAACGTCAAGTAGGTTTCACACACACACACACACACACGTCTTCAGCAGCATCATATGGTAAAAACATGTAAAAGTTGTGATAAACTCAAGAGCAACCAGCTGCTGTGTAGAAACCTGCAACCCCAGGCACATTTGTTCAGTTCATTTTCATGAACATGACTGAGATTCGTTGACGGGGCAGCAGAGGCTGAGATAAGGAAACATTAGTCTTCAGGGTTTTGAGTTAATGAGTTGATGGCTTGAGGAGCTGCATTAGTTTATAGCGTCACGTGTGATGTCACGCAGAGCAGATGTACTGCATCTCTGGGTCGGAAACACGCTCTGCTGCTTGTACCTGCTGAATCGACGGAACCAACCACAGTCTCTTCAACTTCAGCAGCTCAGCTCTGAAATCCACACGTGAACACGTGAGGTTAGCTGACAGTCATGTTTCCTGTCTGAGAATAAATCGATAGTACGAGTTATATTAATAATAATCATTTAGAAAAATAGTTCCAGACAGTCAATAGTGAAGCAATAATACCAATCTAACCTAGGCCTAGTGCCTAGGAACTAGCACTAGCACCAGCTCGGTGGAACAGCCCTATGAGAGAGATGGAGCTGATACCTTCCAGCTTCAGGCGACTGTAAAGACTCTCACTGACAAGGTGAAGCAAAGGCCACCAGCTCAGACTGACGACCAACGGCTGGAGATTACAGAGCTGATGTGAATCATGCGCGTGTGGAGCTGTCGTCATTACCAGCCGAGATGAGAAATGTGTCTGCGTCACGTCAACTGAACATGCAATGTCACGTCATAGGGTCACTGAAATAAGTTGGAACCAGCGTGCACTGGGCATGGCTAGAATTCCCCCCCCCCAGGGTGCAAGACCCGACACAAATAGCTTTAGTGAGTGTGGCAGCATCGGCAGCTGTTTGTGTCCCGTCCGTCCTGTCTGAGCGCTCAGCCGTCATCGTGAGGGAAGGACTGCCGTGACCCCAGCCAATTACCAGAGTAAACATAGAGCTAATAGCTTTCAGTCCCGTGTGTGCGCTATCGCTGCCATGAATCTCTGCCAACAGGTCCCTGAGGCTGCCATGCCGAGTCTCACTTTTAACAGTGTACGTGTTAGATTTATGAGGTTGCTGTAAAAAATAAAAAATAAAAAACCGAATTTACTGGAAAACTATGTAGTTGAGAAGCAGATGGCTTTTCTCCCACTCTGCATGTTTGCACATGCTACGGGATGTGTGCTGTGTTAGCAGCGGCCGAGGAGGTGATTTCATTACACTGCTCAACGTGCACGTCCGTGAGCCGTTTTCACTGTAGCTGAGCGTGCACAGAGAACGTGTGTGTGTGTGTGTGTGTGTGCTCAGGTGATGCTCACAGTGTTCACAATGATCAACTCCTTGCTGCTCAGAGGTGCATGTCGCTTTGAACAGAGGCCGCAGAGACGCTGAGGACGGGCTGAGCTAATTCCACAAGCTCAGTGGAGACAACACTCCAAAGTGTTTTGCCAAGGATGTAATGATAAAAGTGATGGGGTATGAGTTTGTTCCAAGAATCATCCAATCACTGCCAAATATGCAGTATGTGCATTATAAATTAATATATGATTAAATGATCCCTGAGATATGGAAATTATGAACATGAGATCACAGGAACAAAGACTAACTTTGACATAATTGGCTATTTGTGTCATGAATTCTTTAATACCATCAGCTGTAATAGATACAGTTTGAATCTCCTGTTGTGCATATTTCAGACCTTACAGGCAGCGTGCTCAGGCCAAGTGTAAAGCAAATCTCTGCAGAGGCTGATTTACAGCTTCATTTCCCCGGATGAGCTGACTGTGAGGAGGCAGCTGAACTGGTAATATCCTGCTGTGGCAGCGTGCCCCTGGGCTCTCACTGCCTTTGTCACATCACATCAATATGTGTGCGAAGAAGTGAAAATCAATATCCGAGGAGCGTGTTCCCACAGAGTCACGTCGCTGCCATCATCGTTAACTCTGTGTTTTTGATGAATCAACATTAACTCTCGTGGTTGATGCGAGAAAGGCACTTTTTTTTAATGTTTACACATTTTTTTCTGGCTATTTTCCCCACAGTCAGGTGATGTTGACTTACTGTGTTGAGCCTTGTGTTAAAATGGAGATACACATTTGGCTCTTCAGGTAAAATCTGCCTCATTTCATGAGGTTGTGAAATTTTTACATCTGTACCTGGATTTCAACAAATCTGGTTTTATCAAGGCCACAAATGTCCGAGCTTCCATAAAATAAAATATCTAAATATATCAGTTAGCTGTAGTTCATAGAAAATAAATCACCTTTGTCACTTACAAACCTGAACTCTGTGGATTCCTCGTCTGCCTCCTTCAGGAGCTTTATTCTCCTCAGCACATGATGACTCGTTCATTTGCTCCTGCATTAAAACGAGTCAGGGCCGTCAGAGAGCAGGTGTACACGCACGTGTTGGGGCCAGTGGCCAAAGCAACGCCGGGGAGTTGTCAGGGCTTCACTGTGACCAGACTGACTTCAGACTTGTTTCTTTGTTGTCATTTTCAACTGGACGATTGCGTTGTAAATGTATTCATCAAATGGCAGCAGGAGATCTTTAGCCAGTCATGTAGAATACTCAGCAGCATGGGTTGAAGTGTGGCAGGCCACAATGGGAATGCTTTTACGTGTAGTTGGGCAACATGGAGTTAAACCGAGTTCACTTGACGAGAGGGTGACAGGAAGTGAAGCTCAGTCATCCAGAGCAGGTCTGGAGGCCTCCTGCATGCCTCCCTGTGGAGCTGATCCACGCTGCTCAACTGGGAGGACAGGAGCATCCCAGTTGTACAAAACAGACCCATCGCTGCTCGAGGGATTACATCCCCCAGCTGTTCTGGGAATGTCTTCAGATAACCCCGTAGGTACGGGAGGATGAGGGCCAGTGGCTGGCTGCTGTTCTCACAGCTCACAATAAAACACTCGATAGGAAATGAAAAGAATAGACGTGATGTGGAGCCTGCTGGATGCTCAGTTACAAATGGCCTCGAGCTTCATGCCCCAGATTGTCTCTGGATGTTCGTCCGTTATTTGGAATGAACAGAAGTGCAGCACAAGCATTTCAGCCCCATTTATATGGAAAGCACTGAACTGATCGTTTCTGTTCAAATGCCAGAGAATCATTTGATAAAAGAAGAAGACAGCACTGTCACTTTCCTTCTCGTGCTTGACTGTTTGTCGGTCAACGTCCCTGTGAGGGAAGAAACTGAATCTACTGAGGCTAAAGCAGATCAACCAGCCTCGATGAACATTACTGTTCAGTCAGTAACGGAGATTCAGTCCATCCTGTAACGTTCCGTTTAATGAGGTGACTTTAATCCAGAGGTGCTGACCCTTGCAGGCAGCTCCAGCAGCAGCAGCAGGCGGAGCTGGAGGTTCACCAGAGGGACGGACTGACGGCCTACGATCTCTCTCAGGTGCGTGGCATTAGCTTGAATAGTGGATGCCATGTTTCACTTGTGTGTTCACGTGTCCAATGTGTCCCACCTTGGTCCCGTTCTAACCCCACCTGTCCCCGACGTGCGCTCCCTCCCTCAGGTGCCCGTGGCCAGCGTCAGCAGCGGAGTCCACGAGGCCGGGAAGAACATTGACAAGACCGATGCTCTGTTCTCCCAGGAGAGAGACCCGCGCTTCGCTGAGATGTACACGGGCATCTCTGGCTGTACGGCACACGCAGTGAAACACAACACAACACAACCTCCCCTGCCCTGTTGTTTGTATCATACCAGTGTGTGTGTGTGTGTGTGTGTGTGTGTGTGTGTGTACAGCGGGGGATAAGAAAATGATGGTTCCGTCCTCCACAGCGGGAGGACAGCAGCTCTACTCCCAGAGCTCTCCGTTCCAGCAGGGACACTCTGGCAAAAGCTTCAGGTGCAGACGCCACAACAGTGTGTTTCCAGCATGTGTCTCCGCCTGACGATTCCTAACTCACACCAGGAGTTTGGTTTGTGTGTGTGTGTTTTTGTGCACGCAGTTCATCTGTGATCCACGTCCCCGGGGTGAATGACATCCAGCCGTCAGGCTCATCCAATCAGAACCTAGCTCAGATTTCCAGGCAGCTCAATCCGGGCCAGGTTGCATGGTCAGGCAACCGCCCCCCCTTCTCTGGACAGGTAACACACACACACACACACACACACGTTCTGTTGGGAGTAAACTCTTTTAAACACGACTCTTACGCAGAACTCGAGCCGAGCTTACTCACGCCTCTAATTTTCTGTGTCTGTGCCATCCAGTCCAGTAAAGCCCAGTCCAGCCCGTTTGGCATTGGTTCTGGCCACAGCTACCAGACCGACCCGGCCTCCTACAGTCCTCTGTCATCGCCAGCCACTTCCTCTCCCAGTGGCAACGCCTACTCAGGCCTGACGAACCGCGGCACGGCGTTCGGTGAGCTCTACAGCAGCGGTGTTTCGCCACCATGATAACGAGTGGCGGCGCCTCGCTCTGTCACCGAGCCTTTAAAGGGATAGTTCAGAAAAATATGACATTTCGCTTGTTATCGACTCGATGCCGATGGAGGAGTGGGTTTGAATCCACAGATCACTCCTGGAGTTTCAGTGTCACAATCTTTTCCTCAGAGGTAATAAAAACCATAATAACGTAATATATTTACATACTGCTTGTGTTTGAAAGCCCAGACGTTCATATTTGGCTCAAAACAGCATCATGTCCAGTTTTTAGCCAAAATGTCCGCTGATAGTTTTCATGTAGCTATGGCCTCCTCCTTACAACACGGTGTGTTTATCAATATAATTTCACAAAATGCTACTTTGAAAACATGCAGTATATTCTGAAATAGCTTTAAAGCTTCAGTGTGTCGAGTTTAGTGACATCTGGTGGTGAAGTTGCATGTTGCAGCTGAATATCCTGAAGATCAGAGAAGTGATATCAGTTCCTGACTTCTCTCCATCCTCCAGAGGTGCACCATGGGTATTCTGGAGCACATGATCGGTTAGAGTGTGTGCAGCTGGCACCATATGAAACAGACATGTCGTCCTCCTGGGAGAGGGATTCAGCTAATGGTCATGTCAGAATGAAAACAACTGCCAGTGCATCTGTCAACGTGGGAGAGAAACTTCCAGAGTTCCCACCCCTGTTCCGTCTGTTTACCTTGGAAGATGTGAACAGCTGCAGTTCAGCTCAGAAATCATCAGACTCTCAACCTCACTGTCACTCTGATGGTGTGTTGTTGTGTACATCTGACTCTCATTCTCATCCAGGATGGGAATTAACCAGTGAAGAGTCTGATTGTTTGGGTTGTGATGATTTAGGATTATTTGTCCGTGACGTCTTCAATAAGACTTGAGTCATCAGCATTGTTTGGTTTCTCATCAGCGTCGTGTTTGTTCCAAATGTGAATGCTTTTAATACATACAGTGAAAGAGTAACACAAAAACAGAAGCTTGGTCCAAAGTGAAATAAAAAGAGCCTGAACATTTATTCAGTGGAGAAATGACAGAAACAAGAACAATGAGCTGTTGGTGAGGAAAACGTGGTCATGATAACAACCGCTATCAAGGGGACGATGAAGACGCTGGACCTGTCTCATTCTGTCCTCGTGATGTGCCGGTATTATAACCCCGTGTGTGTGTGTGTCTCCAGATGTGTCGGGGGAGAGCAGTCAGAGCGGAGCCCAGTTCCAGGGACGGCCCAGCGAGGTCTGGTCCCAGTGGCAGAACCAGCATCACTCCCAGCAGGCGGGGGAGCAGCACACACACCCCAACCCCAGCCAGACAGAAGTCTTCCAGGTAACACACGCTCTGCTGCCTCCCCCCCCCCCAGCGTGATAAGACCTCCATGTCCTCACCGCACCCCTCCCCCCTGTGTCTCTGCAGGACATGTTACCCATGGCTGGAGATCCCACGCAGGGAACAGCCAACTACAACATCGAGGACTTTGCTGACCTCGGCATGTTCCCTCCCTTCTCTGAGTAACACCCCCCCCCCCCCCCCCCCCCCCTCCCCCCCCCTCTCTCTCTCTCTCTTTCTCTCCCTCTCTCTCTCTCACATACTCCTCTTCACAGAACTGGACTAATGTTGGCATTCATCTCTCATATTCTTCCTCATTTTTTTTTGCACACATCAGTCAAAAGTTCGACAACACGTTCCAGTTTTTCCCTGTTTTTTTTTTATTGAAATCTCATCGGTGAAAGTCCAGTGAAGGCGCCTCGGTGAAACAAAGGTCAGCAGCAAACTGGCCAAAGTCAATGGAAAAGAGAGTTCAGGTCAAGAAACACTGGATTAAAAAACATAAAATAGACGTGAGGACATTGGCTAACACACACACACACACACACACACATGTTCCTGCAGCCGTGGGAAAAAAGCATCAAAGGGTTTGTACGGGTGTTGGCGAGTTAGGAACGGAGCAAGGCCCACCCTCATCTGGATGCTCGTTCTATGTATTTGAATTAGAATGATTAGAAAAAAGAAAAGTAAAGAGAATGAAGGGAGACTCAGCTTGATCTAAAATGTGAAATCAGTGTTTTTCTAAACAATATTTCCTCTCCTCGCGCGTGTTCGTCTGCTGGAGACGATATGAAGTCAAATAACATTCCCCCGCCCCATTCTGTAAATGAACTCCTTCGTTACTTTAGTGTTCCGTGTTGTTGGACATTTGACCCCCAGCGAATATCTGGGTGCACTTGTCATCTCACGCACTCGACCCACAAACGTTCGCCCCTCCCCTACAGGCCTACAGTACGTATCTGTGAAAATACACATACCTCATCGCTGGTCGGAGCAGCGCCGCTGTCAGGTGGGAGGAGCGGCAGCGGTCTGGGACTGGCTTTTCGGAACGGGCAGTTGGAAGTCGGCGTCGCTCTCGACAGTCGGCGGCAGCGCAGCCGGGAGGAGGTCAGCCAGCGGGGCCCCGCCTGGTGGGACAGACACTGGTGGACACGTGAACGTTTTGCTCTGACGTGGAGTTGGTGGATTCACGTTGCTCCCGGGCTGCTGCGCTCCAGCAACTCTCACGCTTGTTTCTGGTCAAATGCAGAACGTGCATTTAATCTGACTTTAATCTGAATATTTCACTGGCTGATTAAAGCTCATTGACCTATTCAGTGGGACGTGGAGCTCTCGGGGCGTGGCGCTGTAAATAGGCTAAAGTTACACCACGGTGATTCATCATTACTCGGTAATGTAGGAATTTAGGTCTGTGCTTTTCCAGCTAAGTTTCCCAACTGTCTGAGAGCTGTTGCTCAACTGGGTCTGTGGCTCCGTTGCAAGCTTTGTGCACAACACGTTCGCCCTGCCGGTGTCTGTCACTGCACAGCAAGTGTGTCAGTGTGCTTTCTGGGTGTGCACGTTTTATCATGATGACAGAACAAAGCGGAGCAGCTCTTCTGCTCCCTGGGCCACCGGTGTGGGCTCCTCTGGTCAGAGCTGCCGTGACCGTACAGAGCGTCCGTCAGCGGCAGTACTGACGCTAATGACTTGAAGCGAGACGTCTGAGCGCTGCAGACGTTCACGGACGCTGGCCAGCGGCGGCGGGCGAGGAGACGCTGCCGCCCTCCCTCTCTCCATCAACCTTATGATGTAAACTATATGTAGTGATGCCCAGAGCTCTAAATGCGAGTACCGAAGGATTCTATGTATACGTAAAAGATAAAGAAGAAAAAAAACAAAAACAAATCAAGTCATGGCAGACAGTTTTTAAGCTAAGGCTTAAAGTGCACTTCATGAAGCTAACTGCTAATCTCACCAGCCTGCTTTAAAATGGAAAAACCGCCATACCGTCCGAGCAAATCGCAGTATTTACTAGTGTATTTGGTGTTCTTCAGCTCTCACTACTTGACTTAATTACTTTATAATCTTTTCAACTATTAAGAGACTGAATAATACTTTGTAGTAGGGGAGCTTTTACATGATAGATTGTATAATGTCTCTGACAGACGGATGGAGGAGCGCGAACAGACGTCGAATCCTTTTGCTAAAGATCTCAAATCGATGTTTTCTTTTTGTAAATAATGTGATTTTTATGTCGACTCGTGTTACTTCCACACAGTACATGTTCTTTTGTGTAGGTTTTAATGATATTGTGTGCAATGTGACTACATATTTAACTATTGGTACTTAGTTAGTCTGTTCCTTGTACATTGAGTTCTAGACCTGTACAAATGGTGTAAATGTGACCCATTATTTTTGTGTAACAAATTGTGCTTGTGACAATAAATTCTTATTGGTTACGTGGCTTCTGTTCAACGTCTTTACTCTCCCGTTACTCTTTTATTTCCTTGTCATGATCTGCTTTCACGAGGGGTCAGACGAGGCGTCGATGGGATGGGACTGGGTGACGTCACACTGGGTCGAGACCCAACGTCAGTCTGTCACTTGGAGACAACAGTGATTTCCCGTCTTCATCATTTCATCCTTCCAGCACTGTCACTGTTGGTGATTAATCAAGAATGAATGACTTCATAAACATCAGAGGACTCAAGCACAGTCCCACTGTCTCTTTACTGAAAGGCTTCTGGACAAAGACGGTGAGCTGTGTCTCTCCGAAATGAAAGGTCCAACTGTGATTTGAGAAGAATGTGACGAGAGCTTGTCAACCTCCTCCTGTTTGTTTTGTTCAGGTGGTTTCTGCCAGTCGCACGCTGTACTAACATCCTCCATAACTGCTGTTTAACAGCGAAAGGTTCCGTCAGCAGGATGCACGTGCTGGTGTTGTCAGAGCCCTCCAGACCTCTCGCATGTAAACGTGCACATAAGTGACTAGTGACAGGTCTGCTCGTGTGTCACGCAGACGGATGCTCTCAGTGGACGGTACGAGCCGCTAATTAAAACGAGTCTTCAACACAACTGTCAAGTCCACCCGCTCAGGTTCCAAATCTGCTGCTGGTTGCTGCTTTCTGATTCGCTCTCGGGCTGTCGAGCCGGCTCCCTCCACCCTGGACGCCTGCGTCACTGCAGCCCGGTGACCAATGGCTATTTAGTTGCATCCATTTCCATGATGATGCTCTGTGGTCAGGAGAGGTTCTGTTCATGTTCTCAAGTCTCAGGATGAAAGACAAGCAGTCAAGTGGACTCCGTTCATTCTCATGGAGAAGGTCCTGTCCACGGATGCACTGGATGAATGATTGGGACTGTGCTCTCTATGGCAGTGCAGATATTTAATGCACAGCTGACGTGTTTGAAGACTTTCAACCCTGCATCTGAGCTGCAACTGTGTGTTTGTTTGTCTATAATTTAAAAAGAGAAGAGGAAGAAGAAGCATGTATTGTCTTCATGTCCTGTAGCGTTTCACCTTCCCACTCAGCCGGTATCAGCCCAACATATGCTGTGAAAACATTCCTAAAGCCTGTCAAGTGCCAGTGGAATGCCAGAGCTTCTTCTCATAAACACAGAGTGGCAGCTCTTGGCAGCTCTCCTGCTTGGCACTTTAATACCTTTCTTCAGCCCCGACTCTTGAACAAACTGGTAGGTGATTTGAAAAGAAACAGTTTCCCACATTCCTTCCTGACATGACATGCACTCCGATTAGCCTCTTAAATTCCCCTCTGACATTTGCTAAGCTCTGCAGCACTTGTGATGGACCGGAGGGGAAGGGAGGGAGGAAGAGTTCCTCCTCACGATGTCTTCATTCCGCATCTACACGCTGCCGTCGTCTGGCTCCCCTCCACCTCCCCTGATTGATTGTTGTTAGATGATAACTGCAGAAGATGGTGCTTATTTAAAAAAATAAATAAATAAATCCCAACTCCAGTGTTGTAAATAGCCTTCGAATGGCATCTGGTGTCTTAACAGAGCTTTACCTCGGGGCCTGAAACCATCACCGAGACGACTCTGCTGTGCCATGCAAGTCGGGGGTGTGTGTGGTTCTGTGCGATAGGGTTTGATTTGCATAAGCCACTGAGGTTTTGCGGAGTGTGTGTGTGGCTGGCAGAGCATAGCTGCACGCTCGTCTGCAGTCTGTGTGTCTCCTAACTGACAGGCCTGTCTTTAATCATGCTGCTGAGAATCTCCCCCAAACACACTGACAGCATTCAAACCACACGGAGGAGAACTCCCGCCTGTTTACCTGCAGTTACACACGGCGCACAACTTTATTACTTTCCGCCTGTGCGGGTCCGACTCAAGGACGCTAACAGGCTGCTGCACTTTCACCTAAAAACACCACTGGCCAAAAATAATGACGTATTTTTATTGAATAGGTAGCTGGTCTGAGTTCATGGCCAAATGTAGGTTTATGTCAATTTGGGGATCAGTGTGTTGCACTGGGGGAGCTGAGGATCAAAGCACCTGAGCAGGGTTTATATGACACTGATTAAACAATTCAGAAACGATATCTCGTTTGATAAAGATGACTGATTTTACAATAATAATTTGGGACAAATTTGTTCTGTTGAACCCAGTGAAGACCTGGAGGTATAGGAATTCAACGTCAACCACTTTAAAGAACTGGTACACCAAGCAAAAGAAGCAAACGAGCATTGGACCCATTGGACTCCTGAAGAGGCAAGTTCCATGGTCCTAAGTGACCTGGAGAGGCTTGATATGGTAATCATGAAGCTGGTATCCAAGAAGGCTGAATTCATGCACGCTTGCATCCAGTCATCCTGCGCCAGCTGTCAAACTCGAACCAATATCTCTTCCTAAATTTACTGGAAATAAACACGACTTTTACAGGTGGAAGAAGGACTGGGAAGCACCTTTGGAAGATGGCCATCCACGAAAAATAGTGCAACTGATCCGAGCTGTGAATAGAGCGTTCCAAGATTGAATTGTGCTGGGTGACACCAGCGCCATAAAAAACCCACGAGTACCCCGAATCATTGAGGGAAAACTCCCGGAATCCCTGCAAGTGGAATGGCTTGTCTATGCAAGAGTCACAAGTGATGTGACTCCAGAGAATCGGTTTGACCATCTTTTAAGGCTCCTCAAAAAGAAAGAAATAATATATTTGCAGGTCGATCAACTGAGGAACAGAGAGCCAAGCAGGAGAGAATTAAAATCTGAGCCTAGACATGCCAGAGCCAACGACAACGACCGCGCTGGATGTGCAGTCTGTGGGGATGGAAAGCACCGGAAGAAGCTTTACTTCTGTAAGCGGTTTCAGGAAATGAAACTAGAAGAAAGGAAGACTGCAATCGAGAAGTCACCGAGCATCATTACTATCTCTGTCCAAAGAGGAGGAGATGAGGAAAGCAAGACACAGTTCACAAAGGAACAAAAAGAACTTAAAGAAGCATAAGGTTTCCCCAAAATAAATAGAGAAAGCTTTTCCGATGTGCCTGTCCATGAAGGGAGTGGGATCCAGCGGGCTCGGGGAGCAGTTAATCCCCGAGCCCACAGTCAGGGGAGAAAATGTTTGTTTTTTTCAGGCGATAATACTGACACACAGTAAAACTTACGGTAAGCGTGCACATCAGTCTGCTCCTCCCACTCTGGAGAAACTGGACAGAAATAACTAATATCTGATGGATATCAGATTGTCTCGTTATCACAAGAAAACCTTTGTTTACGTTGATCAATGAAGTTTAACATGAGGGAGGCTGCATATAAATCAGTAGCTTCTCTTTCTCTTGTTATCTTTTGCTGATTGGCCATAGCAGCCAGGCGGCAGAGCAGGCCGGCCATGCGGCCCCATCAGTGCTGCTGTGTGTGTGTGTGTGTGTGTGTGACTCAGTGTTTTTATTCCTGAACTTTGGAACGTGTTGTTCCACTTGTCGTAATCAAAAGCTCAATAACATTTCATAGTCATCGCATTGGTATTTGCTGACTTGCCTGATTGCAGTTTGTTGGATCAGTGCTCTGTTTACAACGCGGGGGTTTATTTATAGAGGCAGCTCAGATTCATCAGTCTCGCCTGGAAATATTTTCAGTTAGTCGGTGCTTTGTATCTGTCACCCTGTTCGGATGTACAACAAATCAAGCTGCATTTATGGTTTTTTGTTTTACACGCTACAAGTGCTTCGTCTTAATGTTGTTGCCCACTTTGTGACATGTGCCCCCTCCCCTGGCAGTAGAATTGAAAAGTACACTTTGTACCTGGTCGGTGTTTAACTCATCCATCAATGCAAAGAGCTCATTACGGTTAGTTGATCAAATGTGTGTTGCATGAGTGTAGCAGCAGCACCCCCGTCCCTCTGTCACCTGGCTGAACACGTTGTCCGACAGGCTAACAGGCTCCCAGTGTAATTAGGACTCCATTAGCTTCTTACACTTTGCTTAATAGCCCACTCAGCCCAGTGTGCTGCTGAGAGCTAATGATGCTCCTCCGGTTGTCATATTTACACATTGAGGTGTGGCCCCCACATCCATCTTCAACGTTCACATTAGAGGCCCTGCGGCGTTAATATTTCATGCCGGCATCATTTCCACGACCCAGGTATTTTTCTTTGACTGTGCGTTATCTGTCTCTTTTCCTCCCTCGTTCATGGACCTCTCTGTCTCAAGATCAAATCAGGATCATCATCACATGATTTCAGTGGAAATGAGTCCTTTGATGTCCGCCTGGGAAGCGAACCAGCAACCTTCCAGTCAAGTCAACAGTCCACAAGGACTGCGTCAGCCTGAAGCCCCCGGCTCATCTAGCCCCCTCTGAAAGTGGTGGAACATTACTGTTTCTGCACTAGCGCCGAGCTGCCATGTATGAAACGCTGCTTTGATCGCAGCGCCGGGCTAACTAGGCTTTTATCTTGTTATGCTAATACAGGAGGCTGCGATTACTGCAGTAAAAGCTGATTTAGTCTCACATTTAGCCTCACAAAGGAAATTGTCAGCAGCTGCGTTATGATGCCGGTGAACAACACAAAGCATTTCCCTGACAAAAAAACAATCATTATCAAAACAAAGAAACCCGTGGAACAATGTGTCACAGGAAACCTACACCGACAGCGCCTCTCAGAAACGGACAGCTGCTGACTCCAGACGTCATGGCGAATTTTCTCATTGTGAACCTCTTTACTTTTGGCAGACACTGGCACCATTTGTTTGAGTCAGTTGAGTGAAATTGTGTATTGGAATGGGGATAGAAGGGACTTGACTCTTTCTATTACACAGCTGAATAATTCCTCTGCACTGATGACGCTGGTAACTTCCTTCTCGCTAAATTTGTATTTTTAACTATAATATAGTTTGTTGAACAAACACATTCATGTGTTCATACTTAAAGTGTATTATAACTCTGCCTATCCACACAAAGGATGTCGGATTAGTTCTGGAATTCTTTGAACCTCTCAAATGTGTTTAGGGTACGTTGTGTTGATACAGACGTGTGTACATACAGTACATAAACATGTGTATATCTTTGTTGAAATGAAGACTTGAAGGAAAAATCTACTGTGATGGAGAATCACTGTCAGCAACTTACATGTTTTTGTATTGCATGGAGCTGGCCTTCGTACATGTGCTCATTCAGGTGGAGTGAATTTTAAAAGAGCTTGTGATTGTGAGGAATCCTTGAGCTGGCCCATGCTCGCTCTGGACTGCTGAGAATTACCATCCCAGATATGGACGGGTATATGCTTGCTTTGAATCAACAAGATGATTCACAAATACAGTCTGAGGAATGTGAGGGACCAAGAGTGTTGTGCTTGATTCCCATGTGTGAGACTGTTCATTTCAAAATGAATTATCCCCCTTGATTTTAATCTTTGTCTGATGATCTTATCTGCTCCTAGAGATATTCACAATGCACAGACCCTTTGAATGCCAAACTGCATGTTAGAGAAAGTCTTTCTATTTCTGTCCAGATGATAGCGATCTATTCTAGCTTCTATTCATCAGAGTTGGTTTCACACCTGCAGTCACTGCAGCCATATGTTTATTTTGATCAGTATTTTTAGATGAACCGTTCTGGTAGTAGTAGTCAGACGCAGACCAACCTCATGGCATGAGCTAATCCCACTTGTTATGGGCCTTGGCTGAGTCCTAGCTGCCAGTCAGTGGTCCCCAGTGGCGGCTGGCTCATCCCCCAGTCCGGCTCCCTTGTGTTCCGGAATATAAGAAACCCTGTGTGGCGTTGCCAGGGGCGGCGGATATTTGATGCGCTCCGTCTGCCTTGGTTCCTCTCTGTGTCATGTTGACTCTGATATGTCACTGAATGAGTCTTGGTTGAGCCTAGGATGTTAGTGGATGTTAACTTGTGAGGCTCTAGTTCTATGATTAAAGGTTTGTTTTGTTTTGTCGGGATATGGTTTAGTTTGTTATGATTTAAATTCATTCATGGGACCTGTGTGATCTTGGAAGGGTGGCGATATAAGATATATATCTTATTGAACAAGAGAAAACGAGTGACTTTCAGATCAAGTTAAATTTTATGCATTGGCACCAGTTCTCAGCAAAGTGAACGATCACTTGTGTTTTACGACGCATCGTGATGGAGAAGACGAGGCAGTATGTTAAGGAATCTTTTTGCCTGCACTGACGGTAATAAAAAGAGGGCAAGAGAATAAGGACAAGTTCAGTTGAACACGTATAAGATAAATGAAAAATATCTTTTATCGCACTTTTCTAGTCTAATCACTCACTCAGAGCACTTCACACTACGTGTTTAATGGTGTGACCATCAGGAGCAGATTAAGTTTGAATATTTTGCTCAAGGATGCTTCAGCACGTGGACCAGAGGAGCCAGGGAAGGAGCCATTTACCTTCCAAACTTGGACATTTATTGTTGGCAGGTGCATTCCAAATTGTCTTGTTTCTGTTGAATCTAAATTGAAAAAAAGCGAAGGACTCTCATCCATACAGAAGCCTTATATCAGCCTCAGGTAAATCTTATGCCGGGAAAAAACCCATAACTACAGCTCATCTGTTCCAACCATCAGACAGAAGGTGTTGAGCTATTGGCACTTTCTTCTGCGACATTTGTATGGGAAGCTTGTCCAAGACTCTCTCCCTGCAGTCTGTTTGATTTGAACACATTAGGCTATCTTGTTTTGCTTTCCTCCTCCAGGCTATAACAGACACAGCAGAGTCCTGTCCCCATATGGTTATTAGAGGCAGGGCTGAAGAGTGTGCCGAGTGGATTTCCTCTCCCTCACAGGTGGATTTGAAGTGCT
The DNA here is from genome assembly GCA_016785235.1 of Pseudorhombus dupliciocellatus. Lineage (NCBI taxonomy): Eukaryota > Metazoa > Chordata > Actinopteri > Pleuronectiformes > Paralichthyidae > Pseudorhombus > Pseudorhombus dupliciocellatus. The sequence continues at coordinate 5,208,663 of JAFBJW010000365.1, forward strand.
TCAGCTATCTAAGGACACATTCCTATGCCGTTACTGAATGTGAGCAGTCTCTGCTGTTTGCGTGTGCTGCTCTCAGCAGTAGCAGTATGCAAAGTGGTGTGTGGGTTTGTGTGACGAGCGCTGTTAAGCAGTCTTCTAAAACTTTCATCCAATTTGCGATTTAATTTTTACTGTGTAGATTTGTTTTTGTGGTCATGACTTTTGTGTTTGTAAAATTCAACCCCTCTTGTAAAAGGACAAGTCAGAATATTCAGGTGTAACCGCACAGGTTTTATTTGTATTTATTTGCCAGTATTGCAGGTTTTCTGTGCACATGCAGAAGGGTTGGCCCATCTGTCCTGGGAACAGTTCAGGATCACAGGAGGAGCCTTAAAGCATTTTTGGGAGGAGGGATGTCTGTAATACTCTATTAGGCCTGGGGCCAAGCCAACCTCACCTTGTATAAGCGCAGGAAAATGAATGGATGGACTCTCAGGACCAAACAACCTGATGTGGGCAAGCCAGAGGGCAAACACTGGTCAGAATCAGAGCCGAGGAAGATGCCTGGAGAGCTGCATGCTGAAGGCAGTGCACCGCTTCTTGTTTTATGATGGAAAATAATATTAATAATAAAAACAACTGTGATTTGCAGTTGATTTATTTCACCAGAAATATAACAGGAAAAGTTGAACGCGAGGCCATGAGGTAGTACTGTACTGCTACTATAATATACAATAAATACTTTAAACACATTCTAAGTAAGTACTGCATTGGGATTGCACCTAGTACTATACAGCGACTGTAATAAACTGACATGAAAAAAACCGAACGGAAGCAAACCAAAGACCGACCGGATATCCGGGGAACCGGGTGTCATCGATGCTAGAGAAATGGCTGTTAGCGCTCGCTTTATAAATCAGACCCAGACCTTGGCTAACAGGAAATATTACGTTTTAAACGCGGTATAACTCGCAGTCGCCTCGCTGCCTTGTGTCTTAACACGATATGAATTTAACAGTTTCTCTGAAAGTCTCATTTGCATGAAGTCTGAGCAGTTAGCAACCTGCTAGCAGGCTAACGCGATAGCTGCATAGCCGAGGCAGGAGCCACCTGTCACCCAGCAGCTCTCTCCCGGCGTCCATGGCTGTTAAGTAGAACCAAAGAAGAACCGTGAGTGTTTTGGGGGTTCGGTGGAAGCGAGTGTATCGGAAAACCCCCGCGCGCCTAAATGCCCCAACAAGGCCCCAGGATGAATGGGTTTTCTCTCGGTGAACTGTGCTGGCTCTTCTGCTGTCCGCCCTGTCCCAGCCGCATCGCGGCGAAGCTAGCCTTCCTCCCGCCGGAGCCCACCTACTCTCTGCAAACCGATGCTAACGGGGTAGCTAGCTTGCATCTGACCGAGCGGGCGGACTGGCAGTACTCCCAGCGAGAGCTCGACGCCGTGGAGGTGTTCAGCACCAGGAGCAGTCGGGGCAACCGGGTCGGCTGCATGTTCGTGCGCTGCGCCCCGAACAGTCGCTACACCCTGCTGTTTTCCCACGGCAATGCCGTGGACCTGGGGCAGATGTGCAGCTTCTACATCGGCCTCGGCTCCAGGATCAACTGCAACGTGTTCTCCTACGATTACTCGGGCTACGGGGTGAGCAGCGGCAAACCCTCGGAGAAGAACCTGTACGCGGACATCGAAGCGGCCTGGCAGGTCCTGAGGAACAAGTGAGTTTCCAGATGCTTCAGCAGCTCGCTCTTTCTTCTCCTCCTCCTCCTCCCTCCTTTTCTCTGCTCACCCCCAACCGGTCGAGGCAGGTGACCGTCCACATTGAGCCTGGTTCTGCTGGAGGTTTCCTCCATAGTGCTGCTCATTGTGGGAACTGTTGGGTTTCTCTATGTTTACATTATTTTTAATTCATTTGACCTTGCCTGTAAAATGCCTTAAGATAATGTATATTATGCTACAGACATGAAATCAAATTGAATTGAATGTATGCAGTAAACTAACACATGGGCATATTAAGGAGTGCCGACTCTGCTCATCATCACAAGTTAACCATTGATAAATTAACTGTGGCCCAGCAGAGGAGGGCGCGTGCTCTTTACACGCGGGTGTCTTCTATGTGCTGCAGCCGCCTGGAGCCGTGCACATGACGGCAGTGTGAAGAACACATAAGATGCTGTCTCAGAGAAGCTTGTTGTACGTTTGTGTTAAATGAATGACCACGGTAGAGACTCAACCATAAAACAAGGTGCAGAACAAACAGTGGCTGCGTCTCAATTCAGGGGCCTTTTCCTTCTTAGGATGCATCACGTGTGGACGAATAAGGATTCAATTAAATTAATTTGGAGATGGCTTGATAGATGGAGGCTCCTCCAAATGTTGCAGACATTCTACCTTCTGCTCCACCAATTTGATCCATCCCACAGCGTAATGATGGACACAGTTCTCCTAAATATGTGTGTAGTTGTTGGGCAGAAGCACACCCAATTTAAATTCATGTGCAAAAACCAGCACCATTGAAAAGACAGTGTTTGCTATCCATATCTTGACCGAGCAGTGGTAGATGAGAAGTAATTGGCTGTCCAAATATGAACTGGCCGTTCATCATCAGCTGCGAGTGCACGGCTGTTATTGCTTTCACTTTCTGAGTATGAGAGTGTGTCTTGGCTTGTAATTTTCTCTTTGATTCATTGCTTTGATTCATTGCTTGCTTGATTGTCCTAATCGGTCGAAATTCTCACCAAAGGCACTACAGAGGCCGCTGTCTGGAGTTAATGTTTTTTATTTAAGGGTGGCAGTGAGGGTGAGATGGTAAATGGCTGCAGTGGTGTACGGCTGTGTTCAGACACTGAGGTGATAATAGAATGCAGATCCATTAAGCTCAGATGCTAATCATTAGCTCAGGAGTGGAGAAATTTCCAGCCGCAGCTTTTCATCACAGCTGGTGCTGAACGTCACTGTCGCAGCGAGTAATGACAAGTGATGTTCCCCTTGGGGGGGGGGAAGTAAACCCGTGCAAGAGATTAGCTCAGAAATTCACTGACACCTATATATCAATAATGTCCTTCATTTCCGTTTGACTTGAAGCCAACAAACAGTGTAAATCAAATTGAAATGATGGTCCACATACATGGAAACACACAGACTATGGAATTAATAGGTAAAGGGCTTTCACAACTGTGATTTTAGAGTGGTCGTCCTCCAACCTGAAGGTCACAGTTCCATCTCAGTCTTCCTAACCCTGCATGACTGTCAAAATATCCTGAAGACTAGCAGAGTGCTATATAACTAAACATGCCAGTCCATTATCAGCTGTTCTCCCAGATATGCCTGGTACAAGCTGGTCGTTGTTCATCACAATGCCTATTGTGTAACTGGTTGAGTGCTTCTGAAGTTGATGCCTGTTATGTGAAAGAGAGCTGACACTTGTTGCCCCTTTGAAATCCTTAAATGATAAAGGCCAAAGGCTGATCATTACTGCGCATAAAATAAAGCAAAGCCATCCATTGTTCATTCAGCACATGCCTGAGGTGAATTTACCCTTCGACAGTCAGTCAAAGTAAATGAAAGAAAAACAATAGCGTCTCTCCCCACCTACCTGTTTAAATCGAAAATTGTAATGCCCTTTTTAGAGTGAGCTAACCGAGGATTCAGTATAATAGTGTTAATCATTAGGCTCTTCTTCAGGGAGCTAAGCACCCGAGGAGGAGGTTTATGTATATTCAATGTCTTTTTAATTACATTTTATAAAAAAAATCATTCAGACTGTGCCCTTAGACACACATTTGTACTGTTAATCAGCTTTCAGGCATAAAGGCTTCTAAAATCTTTCTTTTGCCAAAAGATCAGCTGTCTAGATTTGTTTTGAGTTTTTTATCCTTGCAATTTGAAATTGCACATCCAGACGGTACTTTAAATACACTTTAAATACTTTGACTACACTCCTGTAATGATGTCAAGTGTTCCTCAAAACCCAAGTTTTTTTTCATGGCCAAAGTTCTAGAACATTTCAGAGTTAAAATGGAAGAAGCGGAAACATGCAATATCAAGTAGTGCGGAGTGCGTCTCAGACTCCAACACCATTGGGGTGTAAGGAGATCAAAGCTCAGCTGGATATTCCAATAAGTCAATGTCTTTGAGTATGATTTACTTTCATTATGGCTACGCAAACTCCATCACATCAGGGAGAGTGCGCTTTGTGGTTGTTTGTTTGAAAATGAGCCTGGTGCAAAGTTCCTGTGCTTTTATTGGAGCATGGAAATGTCTTACCTCTGAGCCCTGGCTTCATTCTGTCTGTACTGGACAGTGCTCTGTCTCTGATGTGGCTGCTATTGGCAGAAGTGACAGTGAAACCCTGTCCTGAGGATGTGTGATTTCCCAAATGACGTAGATTCCAGCCTGCAAATCCTGAGATTTATTCAAATCAATGGAAGCAAAGTGTTTTCTTCCCTGCATTTCTAGTCCCTTGGAATAATATTTACCATACTGTTCTCAAGTTCATCTCATCGTGTGTTGTTTACCTTGGAGGAGCTTTTAACAATATCTGAGAATCCAAATGAGTCCAGCGCTGCATGTTTGATGGCCCGTTGTGATTAGGTTACTCGTCTTTTGCGAGTGATGATGAGCTCTTGGCTTTGTTTTGTTAATGATCATATTATCCGACTGCATTGAATATGAGTGGTCTTCATAATTTAACCTTTAGTAATCCACCTGACTGCCTTGGGCATCACGACTATTCACTCACCTTAATCAAGAGTGATTAGTATTGCAAGTTGTGTTGTAAAACCTTCTTATACAATTCTCCCACTGGGTTTTATCGAAAGATTCAAGCAGCACATCACAGCTCTGATTTAGAAACATGTGACATAATGTCTGATGAAACACTCTTTCATCTGAGTGACTCAGGCATTAACTGTCATTTTCACTCAGCAACAGTCGTGTGTCATGTGTCCCTTTAGAGCAACTGAGACACTCGCGTCCGGGACTTGTTTAACAGCTTGTCCTACTTTTAAGGGATAGTTTACCCAAAAATACGTGCGGTGAAATCGCTTGCACCCCACTGAAACGTTGAGAAGAGGGAACTGAGGTCATGGCCGTTTCTGCTCGGCTCCATAGGAGTGACACACACACACTCACACAAAACTACACAAATCAGGTGTGGCTCAGCATTCGTTCAGTTTCTGGGTTTGGTTGTTGAGGTCAAGTAGAGAGGAGCCCTTCTTGCACAAATGTGCAGTTGCAAAAGCAAAGACAAAGTCAGATGTAGTAGTAGGGTATTTGCTATGTGCTAAGTCCAAGTACAACTCGTTTTAACATTATAGTTGGAGAAGAGGCTGTTTTTATGAAGATCATTTCAGATCATGAGTGATGCGAAAAGAGCAGAGGAGCAGAGTTGCTTGTAAACAATTCCTAAACAATGTAAATGAGTTTGTCGAATATTTCAAACTAATACCTGCTCATGTATTCTGCAAGCTCACAAGAGCCTGTAACCATTGTCATTCCATGGACAACACTCTATTTGTGTCTGATTTAATGAAATCTATCATTGTTAGAGCTATTATCAGCCTCCCAGCCTTGGAGTGTCCTGTCGGAGGCGTTCTAGTGTCGCTTGAGTCCACTGGCAGCCTCGAGGCACTTTTTTGTGCGTGGGGTCATAATCTCCTATCAGAAGGACTGTTCAGTTGGGCTGCTGCTAATCAGAGTGTGGATTTGTCTAGGCCAGCAGATTAGTCACACTCAAGCTGTTATCTGAAGAGCTGTTATGATGGCATCACTTCATAGAACACATACAGTCTAACAAGTTTTGTCCAAATCCTTTGTCATGCCTGTCTGCTAAGCAAGGTGCTAATCCTTCTGTTTGTGTGTGTGTGTGTTACGGCAGAGAGAGGCTGGCTGTGTGATTCTGCTCAACCTCCCTCTGAATTTCTAGCACTGTCAAAGGGACGGTTTGCGTTTAGCTTCCTGCCCAGGTTGTGGGCTCTCCTAAGGGAGCACGTCCACCCTCATGCTTCCTCTGCCCAGTAAACGATAGACAGCTCTGTTTTCTGCAGTGTTTCAGAAGAGAGGGTGAGAACAGCTTTGCCACTGTTCAGGCTGGAGATCGAGAGATGTACAAATGTTCAAATAGGATGGGATTATGGCAAAAGTCCCATGTCCAGGTTCACTTCAAGTTTTCTTGCTTTCTAAATGTCTCCAAAGGTCGTCATTGAGTTTGCTCAGCCGTACTTGTCTGATGAAGATCACTACCTTTGAGTACGTTAGCAAAGTGAAGCTTGGACACTTGCCTTAAACTCAAGAACGAACTCTCACCTCCTCACATTTTCAAAGCAAAACCAAACAGTAGAAGTATTTTGAGTGAGAGCATTAGAAAACACACTTGTTTCCGAAGTCTTTTTATTACATTACATTTCAGTTAGCTGATTGCAACTCACAGTATGTGATTAAGCATTCATTTGAGACAAACCTGGCCATCTCACTGCTTGGTGTAAAAGTTTTAGATAGAAGAGAGTGCTGATGGAGAATTTCTGCTAACTGCTTGACAATGCCAACAAATTGAATTGTTCTGTATCAGATCTTAAATGAAATCAATCAGAGACAATCGCAGGACATAACATTGTTTCAAAGGGCCAGTAGGTAACAGGCATTCTATTAATGATTGTTTTTGAAATTATGATTTATGACTACCTTTAAACCGATGATCCACCAAAACAGTCTGCTACCTAATGCTCACAGGGCTAGAAAATGTCCTGCACAGTCAGGTAACTCTTTATGAGAAGCCATCTGACATTAATGCTGTCCTTGATTTTATGAGGGCAGAGGGAGGTGGTAGAGCAGAGACATTTAAAGGTATAAAGAAGTCATTGCCAAAATACCTTTGAAACGTTAAGACCTTAAGATATTTCCACCTGTTCAGTGACGTTAAACATTAACCTTTCCTTGCTGTCTCTTGTTGTTGTACAGGTATGGTATAGCACCTGAGAACATCATCCTGTACGGTCAGAGCATTGGTACAGTGCCCACCATCGACCTGGCTGCCCGCTATGAATGTGCCGCAGTCATCCTACATTCTCCACTTATGTCAGGACTGCGGGTGGCCTTCCCCGACACACGCAAGACCTACTGTTTTGATGCCTTCCCCAGGTGAGTCTCACACAGCAGCAGTTACCCGGCCACCAAAAACCCCACAGAGCTGGGAAAGAAACAACATTTAGAACTTCGAATGGACCTGACTTTGCTACTTGCCCCAATGTGTGCTTTAAGGAACTGTGAGGTTTTCCATGATGTTAGATGCACTCATTATCTACTCACAATTATGCAGATGGAGTAGTGGTGTGAGCCTAAAGAACATTTCTGGAGTCTATGGAGCTACCAGCCAACCCAGTAAAAAAATGGTGAACATTTCTTCAGATGTAAAAAAACAAAAAACAAAATCATGAACCGGGCTTAATATTGTTCCTGTGGTGTCATCCAAGTGTCAAGAAGTCCCATTAATGACACAGTTATTATAGTAACTTAGAGGGCAACATCTTGGAGATGGAAATCAGTCCATCAACTTTATTAATGAAGAACATTGTGTCTCAGACAAAGTTTAGTAGCAGTGTCCTGTTGGGAGATGGGGATCAGGCAGAGGTGTGTTCATGAGACAAGAGACGTCTCTGAAGGACATGGAAGACAATCAGTCCATTAAGCACAAGTTATTTTCTGACTGAAATTTTTTTTTGGAATTAGGAGATTCTGAATCAATAGATTCAATCTCACTAACAGATGTGCAGTATATAATAATACGTTGGCAGTAAGTTACGGAGGTAGGTGAGACTCCCAGGAGACATCACAGGGTAACACAGCAGAAGAATGTGCATACCACAACTGCAATTCACAAATGAAATACTCTTCTCCTTATCAAACAGATTTTTCAACCGTGTGTCAGTGAAGCTTATTCAAGCAAAGCTCCACTGGTGTGTTTGTCTCATGTGTCTGTTGAGAAATCTTGCAGACGCTTCTCTGACCTGTCTGTGGGAGGCCAACTGCAAAGAAGTCAGGCATTTCCTGACACTGTCATCATCGCTCCCTATATGTTTGTTGAGTTCACATGAAAGTTTCTGACACATATTTTGCAACAACTGAGGCATCAGCACAAGCTGCTCTTGTTTTGACCACCAGTGGTGATGTTGTTTCAGAGCAAAAGATGCATGAACCGAACGGACACTGAGAGCTTCAGTTTGCATTAGCAGCTACGTGCACAACTTGGAAGCATAGTTGCATGTTACAGCTGAATACTTCTCATTTCACCCTCCGCTTATCTACATGAAAGAGAACCTGTGGTGAACTTGACAGTTGTCATGAAGGAAATGAACTCAAAAGAAGCTTGAGGCCACAAAACGTCTTCTGGCATGTTGCAGCAAAATCCAATACAAGTGAAATCAATGGTCAGCCCCTCCTCAGACCTTTGGCCCCAAATATCCTTTGCTATCTTCCTACAAGACGCATTCTGGGCTGCACCATGCTGCCTCTCGGCTTCTGACACATGGAAATGACGTCATGAGAAGCAGTCGGAAGATGAGATGAGCAACATGTTTTTCCCATGTTGTGGTTCCTGCTTGATAATATTAAACCGAGAAAATGTAATTAGACATCAACACCAACAACTGGATTAATACGGATTTCTAACTTAAGATGCTTGGAAATATTAATTGCTTGTCATAATTGGATTCTGTAATGTGTTGTTATTTTTCAAGATGAGATACTACATTCATTTAAGAAAATACTATAAAACCAAGCCCTAATGGTCTGTTAACATCGGTCCAGTGTTTTTAATTCCTCTGTCACAGTTTTCTCTTGTCATTCATATAAATGTTAGGTCGTCTGCATTAATTCAGTCTGTATACCCGAGCAGAATATTAGTTTAATTCCGTCTGGAGTGAAATTAGCTTGCAATTATTTCCCTACATTTATCTTGCAACTACCCTCTGACGCTGAGCTGCTACAAGTTGTAGGCGAGGATGATGAGTGAGGCATTTTAATGCATGATAGACACTAGGCAATTTGGTCCAAGTTAATCCGGGACACAGTACAGCGATCATCATTTAAACAAATGTGCGTTAGTGAATTACACACAGGCATATTCATTCCATCTTTGCAATGCATTTTGAATATATTTCCAAAGCCATTGGAGCCAAACAGTAAGGGAGACGCACATTTGTTATATCTGCAGTCCTTCAGCGCGCAGACGGTCGTGTCGTCGCGCTCAGTGTCATGTGACGTGCTAACGTGCCGGACATGCAGGAACAACGCAACAGCCAGCAGACGCTCTGAGCTCCATTAGCTTTGAGACTTCCATCACAGGCACCCAACGGTCTCTGGCCAGCCAGCGATACCTCTCACTTGACATTACTACAAACATGCAACACCCTCTGCAGTTTTGCGGACGAGGCAGGGTCCTTCGTTGTGGTGGATACTGCACCACAGGGTTGCCCTTTCGAAAATTTGTGTGATCATTTTTCCTGCTCTCTGTTTAATAACACAATGCCTGATGCAGCCAGTGGGCAGAACCAGTGGTGTCCATTTAAAATAAATCACATGATGCACTCCTCAGCAACATCCTTTTTTTCTGTCTCCATTTACTGACAGGGGACTAAATACTTTGTTGTCTTGCTAATGTCCTGCATGACGTGACATGTTTTTTTCATTTTACATCTAAATCATGTGAATGTGTTGTTTCCCTTGAATTAGAATGCACATCATTTAAAAGATCTTATAACTTCAGTAAATGTGAAGCCTTTTATTAGTCTTTTAAATGTATTTATTATTATTGTGTTTGAGGGCCACTCACTGGCGTCTTCATTGGAGAAGACTGAGTTAGATCAGCGACCGCAAGTCAGAGTGTGCGTACAGAAGAGATGTGGAAAACAGTTTGCGGCACAGGATGTGCACAGAGGGATGGTGGTCTCCAAGATGTGTTTCCACCTTCTGACAACATCAATGCACCTGACTGGTCCCAGGCCCAGGCTAGGGGACTAGGACTTTTGTCTCTCTAACATTTTCTCCGTGTGTGAGTTTGTGAAATGCAGTATGATAATCATCTATTTTCATACCATTTAATAATGCGAAAGCAACAATGAATGAACTCTAACATTCTGTTCCGTTCCCCAAATACGTTAATAAATATTAATAAAATATAAATCAGAGTAATGCATTTGCCCATTTCACTCTTTCACGCTAGTGCCTGTTCTCACTCCACAGTATTGACAAAGTGTCCAAGGTGGCATCCCCAGTGCTGGTGATCCATGGTACCGAGGACGAGGTCATCGACTTCTCTCACGGTCTGGCCATGTACGAGCGTTGCCCCCGTGCTGTTGAGCCCTTGTGGGTGGAGGGAGCCGGCCACAACGACATCGAACTGTACGCTCAGTACCTGGAGAGACTCAAGCAGTTCATCTCCTTCGAGCTTCCCACCTCCTGAGGGGAGCTCAGCCATCAGGCTGGGGTTGATCTCAACACAATCAAGCATCCGGCTCCTCATCATCTCCCAGCTCCCATTGTTAGCAAAGGGCACAGGGCCGTAGCGACTTCATCACGCTGTGGCTCCTCTGTCCCTGAAGCTGTTTCACGCTGGTCACATGTCGTACACTGGAAGAGGAGATCATTTCAAATTGTTGAGGCACAGCTGAGCTGAAGACCAGTCCCAGCAAGATGTCTGGCTTTGGCTTTAAATGTAATGCTCCTTCATGTGGACCGGGCCCAGACACTTTAGCCACTCGCTGCTGAATCTGGACTCCACTCCAGCTCCTGGCCCCCCTCCCGTATTCAGTGTCTCACACTGTGAGCGTCACTCCCTCCCACTGCTTTTCCCATGATCCCTTGCTTTCCTTTTGACTGAAATTCTTTGCAATGTTGAAACTTGATTTATATTTTTTTTTATTCTTTTATACCAGGTGAAGAAGTATCAATTTTGCACCGAGATCTACAAATTAAAGTTTTGTACTTTTTATGTATTTTTAAGTTGCCATTCAGGGTTGATTATGAAGTTGCACTTTCAAGGTGCTGACATTTTCAGGTAATGATTTTTTTTCTGTCTTTTGAAGATGTTTATATGGATTTCTTTCCTGGCATTCCATGTTTTTCTGAACTTCAATTGGTTTGAGCCGTTAGCCAGAGTGCATCCCTGTGCCTCTGGCGTTTTCTAGCTCTGATCGTTTGCGGTCCCTGGTGCATGCAACACCTGGCGTATAGGGGAGAGATTGCACCACACTCCATTAAGAAATATAACATTTCACATCATGCCTTGCTTATTAGAACAAACACACACGTTGATAATTCTGCCCACGAATTTATCAAATTACGTTGGGGGAATTTAAACATCCTCACATCTCTGGACCACTTGACGTGTTGGTGTCGAATTCAATGTCGTGTGCAACTGGCAGGACGCGATGCTGCAGTGAACATCCTCAATGTTGGGTCATGTAGAAGTTTACCTCAATAGAAGAGAGAGCAACATGTTTCAGGGCTGCAGGTCTGGTAACTGGACATGTGCTAATGACACTTGACCACTGTAAATGGAAGCCAGGCAGCATGGCGCTGCCTTTACCTGCGGGCGAGAGAGACACTGGCGTTTTCAAGGTGCACGTGCTGCTGGATTTGGTTGTGTTTCTAATTTATCAGTCATTTTACACTACAAGTAAAGCCTTACGTTTCGTACACATTTCACCCGGACATTTCTGGCCTCTTGTCGGACTGATAACTGCTGCTATAAATGAGAAGAATCAGTCAGTCGTCATAGGTCAGCCAGACACTGTGTGTGTGTGTGTGTGTGTGTGCGTGTGTGTGGAGGGGGTGGGGGTACTGACATGACAGCATGGCACTAAAACCAAATTCAGCCATGACCATCTCCGTCCCTTTGGACTCCCGTGTGTCCCCTCCTGTAATGGGCGCTCTGAAGGCCCCTCCCTCACAAACACTTGTGAGCCTTGGGACAGTCCGGAGTTGAAGCTCGGTCAAGAACAAAGTGATCACATTTGACTGCTGTGGACATTAGAGCTTCTGGAATGATTTGTTCGTGCGTGTGTGTGTGTGTGGGGGGGGGGGGCTATAACACTAAAGGATAAAGTTTAAATCGCACCAAAAAAAACAAGTGAAACACTATGACATTGAAGGATGTTTGAAGGACATGTGCATTGCTACCTGTGATGATCGTTGACTGACCTGTGTGTTGCTGTGAAGTGGTTTGTCAGTCGGGTGTTTAATGTTTTCTGGATAATGAGCCTTTCGTCATCTCTCGTGTTTTTCTTCTCGCACCTCTTTTTCAAGGAAAGAAACACCTCGATCATTCTTTTGATACTGACATTTTTACGAAGGCTTTCCAGTCTAAATGTTGATAGATTTACACTGTCTGAAGCCAGTTTGTATGATAATCCTCTTTAATGGTGTAGTTCAATATCTTCTCTATACATATTAGCCCTGAGGGGGGGCAGTCTAGTCTTGTTGATTTTAACACTGGATTTAAGATATGCAAATAAGACCGATGATGCTTGTAGAATCAGATTTTGTAATGATGTTTAAAATGTTAAAAAGGATAAGCCTTAAATATACCATGGAACAGATTGTTGTAGATGTGAAGGTTGTTGCCAGGAGGCAGCACAATGGATGTTTTAATGCTAATAGTGGAATAAAGGATGCATGAAAGTATATGTGACCATATTGTCTGTCACCTTGAACCACTCTGACCTCGACAAGGCATTTTCTGGACCCTTTCTCTTTTTCAGACCGTTCTCATTTAGCTCTGCAGATGGTTGAGAATCCCTGCCTGTCTGGCACCAGCAGCGTTTCCCATTTCTTCAGGTTCAGCTTGAACTTCAGCAAGTCGCCTGCACCTCATCTAGGGTTAGGGTTAGGGAACAGGCGTGTCTAATAGAGTGTGTGTGTACATCCCATGGACCCCGGTGGACCACTGTCTGCTGATGGACGCAGGAATGGCCTTGAGTCTCCAGGTGAAACAGACTGACACAACTTATTTTTCACCTTAGGAAACATTTTCCAACAGCTGTCTCATCCGTGTTAATTCCTGAGCCTTTATGTTTGCTTTGCTTTGGCACCGCTCCCTTTGAACGCTTCCTGTGATACCTTTTAATCCTTTTGTATGTTTTATTGTAGATTGTGAACTTCACAACCACTTTTGTCCCCTTATTTCCCAAGTTGTCCCAAGTTTACATTTTACTGACTTCATGAATTGTTCCCGTGTGTGTGTGTGTGTGTGTGTGTGTGTGTGTGTGTGTGTGTGTGTGTGTGTGTGTGTGTGTGTGTGTGTGTGTGTGTGT